>JAKTZW010000437.1:0-25158 GCA_030579015.1 Zhuliangozyma blackwelliae | reverse complement strand
GCATTCGCAAACCACAACCCTAACCGCTAACCTCACATACCACACCACATACCACACCACACGCATACACACACCTGCCCCCTTGTTCTGCTCCAAACATAAACAAATAGAGTTCTGAGCCTAGACGTGGCCTTTGTTTCAAAACCGCCAACAAAAATTTATCGCCCTCTTTCTCTTCCCCCCCTAATCGATTTTGTGGCGGCCAAGGCACGCGGAATGTTTTTTTTTTTTTTTTTTTTTTTTTTTTTCAATTTAATTTTTTGGCGTTCACACTTGAGAGAGAGAGTAAACAATGGGCTCTCCAAGCAGCAGCAGCAGCCAACAGCCAGCATTGCCCCAAATCCAGACCCAATGTGTTTCATTTTTTATATATAAATACTGTGCCGGTTCCTGACCCGATATATATACACTCTCTCCTCTCCTTCCCTTTCCCTTTCCTTCTTTACTGTCTCTACTGTCAAACCACTCACTTGCACCCTCCTCACCAAGCAAATAGGTACCCACCTTTCCTTTCCCTCCCACACCAACTGCTTCACTCACTAAAAAGAGCCAACCACTCCAGCGACACTCCCTACTTTTTCAAGGTACCCTTTTATTGCTCACTAGCTACTCACACAACAGTCTCATCCTTTCGCTATGAAATTCACCCAACTCTCGCTCCTTGCCACCACTTTGGCAACCGTCCTCGCCAAGACCAACGTTGTCTATGTCACCCGAATCCACGAAGTCACCGAGTACGACAACGGGGCCCCCGCCGAACCAGAAACCACAAAGGCTCCATTCACCTGGGTCTTCTCCACCAGCCTCTTTGGCCAAAACATTGTCTACTCGAGCGTCGTTTCAAACGTTGACGATGTCTTTTTCACATTGTACCAGGAACACCGCATCATCAAGAGCGGCGACCATGTCACCACCCAGACTGTGGCTGTCGGTGCCAACCCCACCACCTTGCTCACCTCCACCTTGGACAGCGTAGCCGCTGCCTCCGCTGCCTCGGCCGCCTCGGCCGCCTCCACCCAGTCGGCTGCTGCAACCAATGAGGAACCGGCTCAGTCTGCCGTGCCAGTTGTGCAAACCACCCAAACCCCAACCACTCAAGCCCCAACCACTCAGGCTCCAACCCCAACCACCCAAACTCAAGCCCCAACCACTCAAACTCCAACCACTCAAGCCCCAACCACCCCTACAGTTGAGACCACCAGTGCCGCCCCAACCACCCCCACAACAACTTCCGAGGCTGCTTCAACCCCCACCTCCAACGGCGGCGACTTTGGCAACGTCCAAGACCTTGAATACTCCCAAGCCATCCTTGCCTCGCACAACCAGAAGCGTGCCATCCACGGCGCCCAACCATTGCAATGGGACCAAACCGTTTACGACTATGCCCAAAACTTTGCCAACAGCTATGACTGCTCGGGCAACTTGAAGCACTCTGGCGGGCCATACGGCGAGAACCTCGGGTACGGCTACAACACTCCCGACTCGGTGGTTGAGGCCTGGTACTCGGAGGGCGCCAACCACGACTATAGCTCCAACACGGACTATGACCATTTTACCCAGGTTATTTGGAACGACACCACCAAGTTGGGTTGCGCCTACAAGGACTGCTCTGGTTCAAAGTACGTTGTGTGCTCCTACCAATCCCCCGGAAACGTTATTGGCCAATTTACCCAAAACGTGTTTCCTCCAAAGAACTAGGGTAGCTAGTGTGTGTGCTCCTTTGGTACGAAAAGTGGGTGACACTATGCCGGTTTCCAGTTCCCTCTTCTTTTCCCTCCTTTCCTCCTTTCCACTACTTCCTACTCCTTTCACATCCTTTCCCTCCTTTCCACTCCTTTCACATAGTTTCACTCCTTTCACATCCTTTCCATTCTTTTCGATTCCCTTTGGGGGAAAATCATTTTATGTATCTGTGCATCTCTTTATATGACCATGGCGAAAAAAAAATATATATCCGGTATATGGTAAATGATGTTGCTGGTTGATTGGAAGCATGTCCAATTGTATTCGACTGGGGTGTATACATCTCCTTTCAATGGTTTTACTCCCCCTTCTCCCTGCTACCTTCTCCTTGTGTTGATGTTGCAGACAACACCCAACCCACAACCAACAGCGCAAAAAAAAAAAGAAAACCGTTGGGGAGGGAAACAAGGGACAAACAAGGGAAAAAAAAGCCCAACCCAAACTCATCTTGGTATCCACATTGTTCCAACCATGAGCGAGCTGAGCCCAAACTACCCAGCCGCCGGCTCTTCATACACATCGCCGGACTCGTCGGCCAACAATCCAATCAAACTTGAGCAATTACCGCAAGGCGATATACCGCTAGCGCCAGGCACAACCAAGCCCACCAACCACTTGAAACAGAAACGAACCCCGCTTGCATGCATCAGGTGTCGCACGCGACACATACGGTGCCCTGGCGGCGATCCATGCAAGAAATGCTTGCTTGCAAAGTCCAAGTGCGAGTACGTGGAGGCCGACAAGAAGATTGTCGTGTCGATGAAGTATCTCTCCAAGCTCCACGACGATATCGCCCGCCTCAAGAAGGATAATGCCACGTTGCGCAACAACTTGAAGGAGCTCGAGTTGCGTGGGATTGAGGAGGACAGCGACTTGTTGTCCAAACGGCACCAATATCTGCCGCCAATCAACACCACCGCTCCATCAGTCCATGCCCCAACAAGCCATTACACAAGTGCACACCCTAATTCTCCCTCTGGCGCCAACACCCCCTCGCATTCCATTTCCGGTGGCGGCGGTTCCAGTGCTGTCAGCGTGAATGCCTCTGGCGGCGAGGTGATACACCCCTCGTTGGACAAGTATGGCCGCTTGATACAGTCGAGGACGGGCGAAAAGGTTTATGTGGGGTCTTCGTCCATGACCCTTTTTGGGTTGGAGATCCAAAACATGGTGCCTTCATTTGTCTCTAGCTCGTTGCTCTCTAGCCACACCACCACCCCGTCGTCATCCACCACCCCGCCTGCAGAAGCGGCCTCGCCCAAATTTGCCGACCAGGGCCCGGGCCCGGGCCCGCACCCGCACCCCAAGCGCGAGACCAAGATTTTGGAAAAGGAGGGCAATGCCTATAAAATCACCCTCACAAAGACAAACACCCGGCCGGGGCTCTCGATCAACTTTTCCTTGCCGTCGTACTCATACGCCATGTTGTTGGTTGACACTTTTATCAACTATAATGACGGGTGCTTTTACTTTTTCAACGAGGGGCTAATTAAGCGGTTCTTGATGAACTTGTACTCGGGCAAGGCCGGTGAGAACAAGAGTATACTAAGGCGAAACACGTCGTTGAACAAGAGCCCCGACGAGGACGAAAACGCCATCAAGAGGGACACTGACGACGAAACCATTTTGGAAACCATTTGGTTTTGCAAGATTTTGTTGATCTTTGCCATTGGCGAAATGTACTTGGGCACCGAATCCGACACCAGAAAGGAAAAGAAACGTTTCAAGCGCGAGAAGCACACCCTCCCCGGGTCGGGCTTTTTTTACCAAGCTTCAGAGCTATTCACCGGGTTGTTTGCCTCGGGGGCTATTGACAATATCACCAAGGACGGGGGAATTGAGGTTATGCTCTTGTATGCATTTTACTTGCAGGTGGCTGACTGCACGATTGCCTCATACTTTTACTTTGGCCTTGCATTGAGGGCAGCATTGATTCTTGGGTGGCACGTTGACGCCGATAAGGAAAACCTCAACCGGTTTGAGCTCGAGCACCGGAGACGTATTTGGTGGACGGTGTACATGTACGAAAGAATGTTGTCGTCCAAGGCCGGACTACCGTTGAGTTTTGCCGACGACTCGGTGTCGACGGAATTGCCCGTTGATTTCAAAATTGACTTGAGCGATTTCCCGCGCAACGAGAATGACGTGCGGACATACTACATCTTCCCGCCGGCCGACTATATCAACAACTGCGTCACCATAACCCAAATCAATGCCGTTATTTTGTCGTCGTTGTACACCAAGCAGCCCACCGTCAATATCTTGCCCGTGGTGTCGGACTTGGTCCAGCGGTTGATGGCGTGGAAGAGCACGTTGCCCAAGTACCTCGCCATTGACTTTGCCGACGACAATCCCAAGGTGACGCGGTTGATTGTCAACTTGATGACGGAGTACTTTCAGGGCATCAACTTGGCGGTGCGACCATTGTTGTTTCACTTTGCCACGAAAAAGTTGAAGGAGTTGCAAGGGCTAAAGACGCAAAACAAGTATATTGACTTGACAAAGTACTCCAAAAACGTCTTGACCTTGTTGAA
Source organism: Zhuliangozyma blackwelliae (assembly GCA_030579015.1). Classification (NCBI taxonomy): domain Eukaryota; kingdom Fungi; phylum Ascomycota; class Pichiomycetes; order Serinales; family Debaryomycetaceae; genus Zhuliangozyma; species Zhuliangozyma blackwelliae. The sequence goes on along the minus strand of JAKTZW010000437.1, from coordinate 20,881 downwards.
TGCCTCGTTCCAGGCGTCCATCAACACCATCAAGAGCATCTGGGCCTTGCTCCCAGACAATATGGTGGCGTTGTTTGGGTGGATGGACCGCGAGTACTTGTTTACGTCTGCTTCCACCTTGATTTTGTTTAACGCGTCGTTTGGCGTGCACGAGGCCACCAAGGACCACCTCGACCACGCATTGACGGTGTTTGCCCGCATGAAGCGGTTGGGCAACTACCCCGCGGCATTGCGGCGGGCGCAGCTCCTAAAGTTGATCAAGGTGCTCGATTTCAACGGGGTGATGCAGGACTTGCTCGACAAGCACGACGACGAGAGCAAGCACCACGACAAGACGGCGGGACCAGTGCCGGGGGGCACCCCGGTAAAGCCGGCCGAGTTGGGGTTTTTGCAGTTTAACACCCGGGCCGACGACGTTTACACCAACCAGGATTTGGCCGGGATCGAGGGGTTGACGTATTTGGACGAGGAGCAGCGGTTGTGGAATGAGATTACCCATGATGCCGGCTGGTTGAATGTCGCCCAGGCATCCACTGCCGATGGTGGTGGTGGTGGTGCAGGGGTTACAGCACCGCCAATGGGGCCCTCGCCGTCCGTGCACGATGAGGGGTTCTTCAACAATATTCCCACCGACCACGAGCACTACATGGGAGGCTATTCCGATTTGATAAACCACGAGTTTCAGGATTTTATGGACCAGTCTTGAAAAAAAATATATATAGAAGATACACATTTTTTATTATTTTTTTTTTGCCAATCTAGAATAAGTCAAAGTCTTGCATCGGGGTGTTTTGCCTCGAGGACTCGGCTTGTTGTAGTATCTGCTGCGGAGAAAGCAAGGGCACGGGCTGATAGTTGCTGCTGGCGTTGGCGTTGGCGCTGGCGTTGGCGCTGTTGCTGTTGCTGCCGTTGTTGGTTATATTGTGCATGTTTATGTTTATGTTGTTGTTATTGTTGTTGTCGCTGGGGTAGCTGCTGGCGTAGCTTTGTTGTCGATCGTATTCCGGCCGCTGAACCGCCTGCCGAGACTGCTGAATCTGTTGCGGCGGCGGCGCCTGCTGCTGCTGCTGCTGTTGTTGCTGCTGCTGCTGCTGCATCTGTTGCATCTGTTGCATCTGCTGCTTGCTAAACTGGGTCATCCTCTGCTTGACAAAATTCAAGGCGTCAGGGTATATCTCCTGCAACTTTGCATACAAGTTGTTCATCTCCGGCATGTCTTGCGGCGGTGACAATATCACCGGAAACGCCGCCTTGCTCATGCTTGGGTTGGGGTGTTCAGCATGGTACTTTTCATACAAATAATTGAGCGTCCCCAAGTTGCTCTGGATACGCTTGATGCAGTTGCCATACTGCTGCTGTAAAACGTCACGATTCTCCGAGGACATCTGTTGCAAGAGGGCCGGATTGCTGAGAACATTGTTGTAAATGTTGATGGCTTTCTTCATAAGGTGCGTGTTGATAAGCAAAAGTATCGTCACCCTCTCCCGGTCAAGTTGCACAGATGCTCTGTCAATGTATCCTTCCATGGTGGTGTCTCGACTGGTGCAAGCGTTCTTGTTGAAATGTTTATTCTTGTTTTTTTTTTTTTTTTTTTTTTTTTTGACTTTGTTTTTGTTTCTTGTCTCGTCGTTAGTTTTTCCATGTGTCTATTTTGTGTTCTATGTACAAAAAAGTTTTTCCAGCCAAGACTGTATGGGCCGAGTGTGTTTTGCCCTATTGGCCCTGGCCCCTGCTGAAAATGGCATCAACCCTGGTGCCAACGGCCCGTCTCATGCCCACATACAGCATGTCAAACGTGGCCCGGCCCTGGGTGATTGAGCGGAGCTTGGACAAGTAGCCAATCATCTCGCGGAGCGGGGTCTCGGCAATCACGAGTTTCTTATTGGCAAGGTCCGTACCCCCAGTCTGTTGCTTCATAGTATAGTCGGGCGGGACATACACCTTGTCGGCCTCTTCCTTGGCCCAGTTGGCGCTTTCAATGTTTTGCACCGACTCGTCCTCAATGGCCAATATCACCGCGTTGCACCGCTGGGTGAGATCGTTGACAACGTCGCCCATATCGCTCGAATCGACATACACCTTGGTGTTCATAATCGGTTCAAGGATGGCAAAGTCAGACTCGTTCTGGATCGACTGCAACGTGGCAAACCGGGCCGCATGCAACAATAAACTAATCAGCTCGCCGCTCTTGCCCACGGGGAAGTTCCATTCTTTGATTTTGACCACCACGGAGTGGATGGGGAACCCATGGATCGGACCGCCCATTTGTAGTGCGGTTGTACACCCATTCACAATGGCTTCCTGCAACTCCTCCATCGTATACTCAACCTTCCACCTGCGATCACTGGCTGCGTGCTCAACCTCGGGGGAAGCGTCCTTTTCAAACACAATTTGGTTATCTTGACTCGAGTTTGCGCCGCCTAGTTCCACCCCGTCGCTTTCCAACGGCATCACTAAAACCCGGACAAACACCTGATCAGCTCTATACTCACCCTCCCTGGCCTGCTTTATCGATTCCTTGTAGGACACGGCGACATCGGTCAAGTTCATCTTTGCCTTCATGTCCTTCACCAACCGGTCCCGCACAATGTCGAGGTGCAACTCGCCCATGCCGCTAATCACCGTCTGGCCCATCTCCTCGTCAGTGTGCACCTTCAAGGAGGGGTCCTCGCGAACGAGAATGTCGACACACTTTTTCATGTGTGCCTCATCGCCAGGTGTGTGTGGCTCCAAGCACGAGTTGAACAATGGCGGCGGTATATCAATGGGCATAAGCTTGAGCCCCGAGTGGGCCTTGTTCTTGCTGCTGACAATGGTGTCGCCCGTTTTAAACTCCTCGGCGTACCCGGGAACAACGCCAATGTTGCCGGCAGTGATTGTTTTAACCTCTTCCGGGGTGTCGCCATGCATAATCAAGAGCTGCTTGATGAGAATCCGTTTGCCCGTCCGCGAGTTGATCACGGTTGAGTTGGCGTCCAACTTGCCGCTATACACGCGGAAAAACGTCATTGGACCGCGAGTGGCATGCGTCACGGCCTTGAACGCCAACGCGAGGGTCAAATCAGGTCGGTTGTCAACCACGGCGCCCTTGGCGGTCATTGCCGTTTTGACCTCGTGCTTGGCGCCCGAAACTTCTGGCAACGACGCTTCCAAGGGCGACGGCAAGTACTTGGTGATACCGTCCATCAATGGCTGCACACCAATGTTTTTAAACGACGACCCGCAAAACACGGGGGTCAAATAGCCTTCAACCGTGGCCCTTCGTATGGTCTTGTCCAACACGTCTGCCGGAACCTTCATATAGTCTTCGTCATTGTTGAAAAACGAGTCAACAACAGCCTCGTCGTACTCGCCAAGGGTCTCAACCATACTCTCGCGGCTCTTGCGCAACATTTCACAAACTTCCCCCTCAGGTTCCTCCACCTGGATCTTGTTGCCAAACACGTCGTTTGGGTCCCACTTTAACAACTTTTGGTGAATCACGTCAATGACGCCCTTGAAAACAAGGTCGTTCCCAACAGTCTCGAAATAGGGCATGTTGCACAACACCACGCGCGTTTCCAATTTCTGAATCACCTCTTTAACGGTTCTGCTGAACCCAGCGCCATCGCGATCCATCTTGTTGACATAAACAATGCGGGGCAACGCCAAGGCCGTCGCTTGCTTCCACACCTTTTCAGTCTGCGCCTCAACGCCAGCAACCGCGTCCAAGATCGTCACCACGCCATCCAACACCCGCAACGATCTCGTCACCTCAAACGTAAAGTCGGCGTGTCCCGGGGTGTCGAGAATGTTGATCTTGTGCTGGTTCCAGGGGAGGGTGATTGCCGCAGACTGGATGGTGATTCCTCTCTCTCGCTCCGACGCCAAGTAGTCGGTGACGGTGTCCCCCTCGTCAACGTTTCCAATGCGTTTGCTTTTCCCGCTGTAGTAGATCATCCGTTCGGTGGTGGTGGTCTTGCCGGCATCAATGTGGGCGATGATGCCAATGTTTCTCGTTTTCGGGAGTAGGATCTTGTTGACATGGTGAGCCGAGGAGTAGAACCTCGCTAGTCGCGCGGCCAGCATGTGTAGTCTGGTTGGTACCATTGGTTTGGGGGGTAAGGGAATGAATCGAAGGGAAAGAACGATGGAGAGAAAATTCTTTTGCTTTTTTCAAGACAGTCGATATGCGCAACAGTGTTGCTACCAAGTATAAGCATAAACATGATCAAACCACACGGCGGCTGTTTTACGGCCAAGGGGTATTGTTGTACTCCTTTAGTTCTTAGTGTATATCTCTCTCCCACAACACCATACGCCCACCCCAGTTTCAACCTTGTAGCACCAATCTCCCTCTCTCTTTGTGGTTGTCGCTTGCGTTCCAAATTTCTGTGCGTTTGTGGACATGCTTTTTTCACTTTATGTGTCCTCCCAATTTTTGCAACTATATAAAGGCCATACCCACAACAAAAAAAGGGTCACCATTTATCCTTCCACTTCTTCTTCTTCTTCTTCTTCTTCTTCTTCTTCTTTACAGACACTGCTTTCATCTCACACACATACATTTAGCTCTAGTCAATATCACCACCACTATAGTTATATCTACCATGATGCAGACCGTATTGTTCTCCATTCTTGCCGCCGTGTTTCACGTTTCCACCGTTGGCGCGTATTATGTCCCCGCAAATGGCGACGATTGGACCGTGTTGAAACCAACGTGCGATCAACTTGCTGGCTCGTTTGATACTCTCCCATTTACGTTTGGCATTGTTGTGAACCCCTACATTGTTAACGAGAATGGCGAGTTGGAGGAGCCAGAACATGCCTCGATTGCCAGATCAATCACCACCAGTTTTGTCACCAGCGTTGTTACCTCTGCCCCCAAACCAACCCGGACTCGGGATGTGATTGTGCAGATAAAGGATGGTCAGGTGCAAAAGGCCAAGGAGACGGACGACTGTTTTCCTGAGGATAAGCAAGGCAAAGAGGCGGAAGAAGATGATCACGACCACAATGAATCTGTTGAAGGTGAAGGTGACGCTGGCGTTGGCGCCGATTCCAATGCCGACGCCAACGCCGAAATCCACAAGAAAAAGAGACATGAGCAGGTTGATGAAAACGACGACACCATTGATGACGAGGAGGAGCCAATTGAAACGGTTGAGGAAGTGTACAAGGACATTGACGAGCACCACAAAAAGAAGCACGGAAACCATGGCGGCAAACACCACCACCACCACGAAAACTGGAGCGACTATGACGGAAAGGAGCCACAAGATGAGTTTGTGTCGCCCGTTTACTCTGTGGCGTGCTACACCAACTCAACCTTGCGCATGACTTTGGAGGGTGGCATTTTGAAGGATTCCGACGACCGGATCGGGTGCATTGTTTCGGGCCACCAGTTTCAGTTTGACGGTCCCACTCCTCAGCACGGCGCTGTGTTTGCTGCGGGCTGGTCGGTCACCTCTGAAGGCCAATTGGCTTTGGGCAACTCGACCAAGTTTTTCCAGTGTGCATCGGGCAACTTTTACAATCTCTACGACTCACCAATTGCCTACCAATGCCATCCCGTCACTTTGGATGTGGTGGAGTTGATTGAGTGCTGAGAGAAAGGCTTGGCACAGTTGCTATGAATGAAAAACTTCATCTTTATCGTCATTGCCTTTTTGGAAAATTAAATAGCAAAACAAAACAAAAAAGAAATACATATATATCGTATATTCACCTTGATGATGCATGCATAGTGTCCCGCCGCCGCAAAACTTTTCTACTCACGCTAGCGGGTCGAAAAAATCTTGAACCCTTGTGTTGCGAAAGAGTCTCATGCCCATGGTGCTCCCGTTTTTGAAATCGCCAAACGTCCTGGCTTTGAAGAAGCGGTCGTCAACCGTGGAAAGTTGTTTGGACCAGTTCTTCAACAATGTCCACGTGACAATGGCGTAAACCAACCCCGCCATGCTGTCTACCCTCCAGTGGTGGTCGAGGTATATTTCGGCCCACCAGTGGCCCACGACATTGGCCAACGCCAATGCCTTGAACAAGGACCACCGGGAGTAGTGGCACACAAAGAAAAACGTCAAGCAGGCAAAGGCGGCGTGCGCCGACGGGAAGGAGGCAAACTTGTTGGGAGACGCATAGTACACGGCCTTGTTCAAGGTGAAGCTAAACTTCATGTCGTCGCTGGTGATGCCGTCGGTGTAGATCATGTCAAACGTGGGCACCTTGTTGTCGCCATAGAGCTTGATAAACAAGGGCGGCGCGTTGGGGAACACGAGGTATGTCAAGACAAGAGCAACGTTTTGGAGGCCCAAGCTAAAGGCAAACACCCGGAGTGCCCCCGGGGCGTGCCACAAGTAGAGCCAGGTCCCTACAAGGGGCGGCACCGCGAAATGGACCGGCACGTGCCACACCCATGCCACGATATTCTTGACCTTGTTGACGGGTAATTTTGTCGTGTATAGCACATTGAGCACCACCCAGGCCGTGGCTAAAAGAATCACCGGGGCCAAGTTCCAATACTGGGCGGCAGTACCAGCAGAAGCACCAGCAGCACCAGCGGAGGGTTTCTTACTAGGCGAGGTCGACGTCAACTCGAAAATCTCGTCGTCTATATGGGCATCGCTCAGGGGCGATAGGGTAGACGACCCGGCGGAGCTGGTTGATTGGCGCGAGTCATTGTCCCCCAACACCGACGACACCGTCAATGGTTTCAACTTTAGCTGCTGCTCGTACTGCGGCAACAAGGCGTCGAGGTGCCTTTCGTGCTTGTTGTCGCGATAGTAGTTGGCATACACAATGTAGGCGCCGAGCATGGTCAAGGCGAGCCCTGACGCGGCGCCCGCAGCCTGCCTAGTAATGTCAAACAAATAGGTGTCCAAGCGATAAAGAAACTTGTAGTAGATGTGGTTGGGCCGGGGGATGTAATTGATCAACACGGTAAAGAGTATGCAGCTGGCAATGAACAACAAGTTGGCCAACACGTCTTTCCAAAACACCCACGGCGCCTTTTCATTCAAAGCGTCGTGGGAAAACTTTAAAGAAATAAACTTGACTAGTTCAAGGACCGTGGCCACGAGCAGCAACAGCTGGGCCGCCGCCATCTTCAGGACACGAAGAGCTATATTCATTTTGGTTGGCTTGACTTGGCTGGAGAGGGTAGGGAGGTAGGGGGGTGTAGAGGGAGCGGTTCTGGTATTAAAAATTTTTGTATGCAAATTTTTCTTGTTGGGTCCTCCTCTCCCCCACCAGGAACGGACGGAGTTGCCAGAGAGGGTATAGGGTCTTCTGCCCCCCCCCCCACCTCCCACTTCTATCTTGGGCTAACTAGGACTACTGCTATTGCTGCTTACGTCATGGGAAGCAAGAGACAGGACAGGGGGAAAAAAAAGGATCTCGCCAGCCAAGAAAGGAAGAGAGAAAGAGAAGGGCAGAGGCAACGAGAGAGAAAAAAGTTTCTTCTCGGCTGTGTCTGTTTATAAGCCCAGTGGGGATTGTTCTCCCACAAACAAAAACAAACAGGGACAAAGCGGGTAGGGTCGGTTCACACACACAATGAGGCAGTGTACGTTGCGAGACAAGCTTGTACGCACCCCATTAAACATTGAGCTCGACACTGTAGGCCCGCTACGGCCAGCCACCACTTTGATTGCTGGCCGAAACAGGGGCAACCTACGACACGTTTTGAAGCAGTTGGCTGGCCACGCCGACAATACATATGTGTTGGCGTGCATGGACCACCAGATGGTGGCAGAGTCAGTGGGCCAGGCGCCGCACGTATACCCCAAGACGTTTGTGGAGTTGATTGCGGCGTTGGAAAACGTGTTGCACGCCAAGATTGACTTTCAGCACGAGTTGCAGTTGGTGGTGATACACAATGTGTCGGCCTTTTACTGGGACATGGTGGTGATGACCGCGCACAACTGCCAGGAGATGGGCTACCCTTTGTTGTTGCCGCCCGAGTTGTACTACTCCAAGCTCTCGCGGTTGATCCATAGCATTGCTGAAAAGTACAGCTGCCGCGTGGTTGCCACATGCTACGATGCCGAGTTTGACGGCGGGGTTAGGCCCAGATACACTAAAGACGCGGCAAGAACAAGGCTCCCGGCCCCCTTTGTCAGGAAATTCAATAGTTTTTACCACGCCGGCACAACCATGCAAAGAATCGATACAAGCCAGAATCGACTACACTGATGGGGATGCCTCTCAAAAAGAAGAACAAGAGCAAGGTAAAGCAAAGCAAAGCAAAACAGAACAAAGCAAAACAAAGCAAAAGAAAACAAAACAAAAAAAATGTACATCAGTTTCGGAATAGATACATTTATAAAACAAGCACAAGAGCCCGCTTACATGGCCGCCAAGTCGCCAAACTTTTCTCTATAGCCTGGAACCTCCCACTTACCGTTCTTAACCATGTATGCCGTCTTTTCGTCCAAGTCTGGTCTGACCTTGGCCACGTCGTCAACAGTCAACTGGTCAAATGGTCTGGCATTGCCAATGTCCTTCAAGGTGGTTTGCAACTGGGCAATCTCCTGCAACACTGACTTTTCCGTCAATTGGGCGTTTTCAACCGCCTTTTGCTCGAAAATGTCGATATTCTTCAAGCTCTTGGCCACGTCAACCGTGACTGGCTTAAAAGCATTGACGGCTCTTTCAATCTCATCAACAACCTTGGTGTTCTTCAACACCGATCTGTAGTGGGCAAAGTCAATCTCGGTGGAGTGGGCCTGCAAGTCTATAAACTCCTTCTTTGATTCGTCGTGTCTCTTTTTAAAGTTGGTCAACGAGGCAGCGGTGGTGCCGGTCAAGCCCAAGCTGTCAATAAGCTTCTTGAAATCAACCTTCTTTGCGGCTTGTCTTCCAACAGATGACATTGTGATGTGTTGGTGGTGGTAAGATGTGCTGTGTTGGAAATCTCCCCTGTGTGTGTTCTCTTTTTTTTTCTCTTTCTTTCTTCACCTTTGGGAAAACCCGAAACTCGTTTGCCTCTCTGGCCAATGAAAAATATGAAAAAAAAGTGGGAAAATTGTGCACAGGCACACGACGCTTGACACCCACCACACATCACGTGATTACAGAGGCTATTGTTTTTTCATTTCTGGTTCCCGCACTGAGATCAATCGGCAGCCAAAGCCGAGACAGCCACCGGCAATCAGCAACAGCATCAGCAACCACCACCACCACCACCACCACCACCACAAACGATGGAAAAGATTGTGCGGAGCCAGCCCAAGAGTCTGATGAAAGGGTTGACCCAGTTCATCGTTGACTTGAGAAACTCCAAAGATGTGGAGGAAGAGTACAAAAAGATCAGTCTCGAGGTCAACAATATCCACGCCAAATTCCAAACCTCCCTCAATGGATACCAAAAAAAAAAGTATATATGCAAGTTGATATACGTGTTTCTACTAGGCAATAGCGACTTGGTTGATTTTGGCTTGCCGGAAGCGTTTGAACTATTGCGGTCAGACGTGTTTTCAGAAAAGAAGTTGGGGTACTTGGCCGTGTCGGTGTTTTTAAACAAGGATAGCAAGCACGGCAAGGACCACCTCAACCACGTGTTGGACGAAACCCACCACGATCTTGTTAGGGACTTGCAAAACAATGCCGAGGAAGTCAATTGCTTGGCCATCCAGTTTATCGCCTCGGCGTTTAACGCCACCGATGTGCTCGTCAAGGAGTCCGACCCAAACTCGGCCCAATGGTTGGAGCTCATTGACAGAGTATATGCCACCGTCACGTCCCCCATGCACCTGCTGTTGGTGAAACGGAAAGCGGCGCTCGCATTGACGGCGTTGCTAAAGCTATACCCCGAGGTCATTCTCGCCAACACCAACTGGGTGCCGAGGTTGTTGCTTTTGCTCGACGACGACAACGACTTTAGCCTTGTCCTTTCAAGCATCCCATTGTTGCAAACGGTGCTAACGTTGAACCCGCAGTTTGTCAAGTCCATCCTCCCGTCAATTGCGCACAAGCTCTATAGCATCGTGATTGACGGCAATTGCCCCGAGGAGTACTATTACTATAGCTCCCCGGTCCCATGGTTGGTTGTAAAGCTCCTCCAGTTTACCGAGCAGTTGTTTCTCCTTAGCACCGCCGAGGGCACCCCCGTGATTGTCCTAAACTCGCTAGACGAGCAAACGATCCACAACCTCCGTCAAGTGGTTGCCCAGAGCATCCAGAATGCGTCGCAGCCCATCAAGGGGGCCCCCACCAGAAACTCGCAAAGCTCAATCTTGTTTCAAGCGGTGTCGCTCGCGGTGTTTTTGGAGGCGTCGCCGGAAGCCGTCAATGGCGCCATGAATGCGTTGCTTATGCTACTCGGCTCGCACGAGACAAACACGCGGTACTTGGCGTTGGACGCGCTCACCAAATTAACCGCGAGGTCCGACTCAAACTACCTCTCGTCAAGGGACAAGTTTGAGGAGGCGTTGCCGGTGTTTGTCAAGTTGCTAAACGACAAGGATATCTCGGTACGCCGCAAAGCGTCGGATTTGCTCTACACCATCTGCAACCCGGCCAACTATGAAGAGATTGTGAGCAAGTTTTTGGACTACTTTTCCACCTGCGACTTTCAGCTCAAATCGGAGTTGGCGATAAAGATTGCCATTCTTGCCGAGAGGTTTGCCACCGATTCGACGTGGTATGTGACAACAATGCTCAAGTTGTTATCCATTGGCGGCGGGGCAAACTCCAACGGGATCAGCTACATTAGCAACGAGGTGTGGGAGCGGATTGTCCAGATTGTGGTCAACAATGAAGATTTGCGCAAGAAATCGTGCAAGATGATAACCAACTTGTTGAAGCACCCCATTCAACAGGGAGGCCCCCAGCAGCAGCAGCAGCAGCAGCAACAACCGCTGCTGCCACTTTTGTTGTCGGAGAGTTTGGTCAAGGTTGCAGCTTTTATTCTAGGCGAGTATGGAGAGGTGATTGACGACATTGAGGAGCTCAATGTGGGCGTCCAGTTCCAATTACTCTTTGAGGCATATTTCAGAGTTTCGTTGTTGACCCGGTCCATGTTGCTCACCACTTTTTTAAAACTACTCGTCAAGAACCCCGACGCGCCCTTTGTGCCCAATATTGTTGACTTGTTTGACGTTGAGACCCAGTCCATTGACTTGGAGATCCAGACCCGAGCCCACGAGTACCTCAAGCTTGCCACCGTTGAGTCTGACTTCAAGTTGGCCAAGAATGTGATTAAACCCATCCCGGTGTTTGCCCAGCACAATAACCCGCTTATGGAGAGAATCGGCAGCGTGAGCAAGATTGTGGGTGTCAATAGATCCAAGTCGGTGTTGGCCAAAAACCTCAACACAACCATAAAGGAAGACACGTCTATGGAGCAGAACCCATTTGCCGAGGAGAAGGAGGGCGATCAGCAGGAGCAGGAGCAGGGGCAGGAGCAGGGGCAGAAGCAGGAGGGAGAGAAGAAAAAGAAGAACATCCCCAACCCCCCAAAGAAGAGCGTGACATTGTCGCCCCATTGGTATGCCGGGTACCACCGGATGCTCCATTTCGACGCTGGTATTTTTTACGAGGACCAGTTGGTAAAGATTACGTACCGGGTGATCAAGAGCAACTACGACATTGCCATCAAGTTCACCATTATCAACAATGCGCACAAGACCGTGGGCGCCGACATTAGTGGCTTTACCATTCTCAACTTGGAGTCATTGACGAAAACCCAGGATCCAAACTATACGTTGCACATACGCACTATTCCCGACGCATCTATTCATGACAAGTCCGACATGGACATTGGAATCAGGGTGAGAAACATTGTGGAGAACCACGAGAGCCCGGTGTTGTCCATGACATATATGTGTGGCGGGTCGTTTAACCAGTTGAACCTCAAGTTTCCCGTGCTTATGCTCAAGACAATGACGCCCACTCCGTTGAGTGGCGGGATAGACGAGTTTGACAAGCGCTGGAACCAGATTGGCACTCTTCTTGCCGCAGAGGGCGAGTCAAGCGCCAAGGTGCAGCTCAACCACCGGCAAACGGCCCTCAACATTTCCCGACTCTTGACCCGCATTGGCTTGAACGTGGTTATGGTGTCCGCCGAGGCGCCGCAGGAGGCCATAAGAGTATCGGGAGCAGGCATTTTACACACCCAGAAATCCAACTACGGGGTGCTCGTGTGCATCACCGGCTCCGACCTGGTTGGGAGGCAGTTGGAGGTGGTGGTGCGCTGCACGGGCGGCGGGGTGGCCGAAGTCATATGCTCGACCTTGTGCGAGATTTTCAGCGGCAAGGTATAGAAGATAGCGTGTATAGTGTGGTATGCCACCTTCCCAGTTGAGTACTACTTTGCCTTTTCGGCAGTGTATGTTGTTACAGCCGGTGAGTAGCAGTAATGTTTTATTGGCAGTGGTTTTCTTTTCCTTTCCTTTCTCTGTTTTTTCTTTTTTTCTCTTTTTTCCACCGTTATTTTTGCTAAACAATCACCAGAAGAGACATATCCACTTCTGGGCAAGTAACTTGAAACAAAACCCCACGGTTGTCAAGTCGTGCTAAGCACTGCTCTCTGTTTGTTCCCAAGCCTGGTCAACATTCATCCCACCACTGTTTTCGTGGAGTACACCGAAAGTGGAATGTCAAGTGGTGATTTCCTAATTGGGAAATATTTCATATAGATGTGCCATATTTTTTTTCTTTTGCTCTTTGGCTTCTCACTGGTTTTGCAACTTCCAAAGTGGGGAGGAGGAGGGGGAGAGAGCATCCCTATATATATATATAAATGCAAGATAACATCGTCAGCACAATTTAACTTTTCTGTATCACATCAAGCAAAGGACCCTACTACTATGGTGACAAGGATAATCTTTTTGTACTTGTTAGCTTTGGCTATTGCTGTCCCCATCCCCATCCCAGCTCCACCTCCTGCTGTTCTTCCCCCAGTCTATGTCACCCGGTGGGAAACGGTCACATCTGGCGACAGTCCAGTTGCCCAACCAACACCAGTTGCCGGGGCGGTAGTCCCCTCGGTGCCAGCCGGATTCGCTACTGCCCTTGTGCAAGCCACTCCTGCAGTGCCAGCAGTGCCAGCAGTGCCAGCAGCTGCAACTCCAGCAGCATTACCTGTGGCGGCCACCCCAGCAAGCGCTGCTCCTGCTGCTTCATCCACCACGGGGAGTTTTTGGCAGAAATTATTGGACTCGTTCAAGGCATCATCGTCCTCGAATACGCCATCCACCGGCGCCAGCACCAATACCGGGTCCTTTTGGCACCGGTTTTTCGGCACCCCAGCTCAGTCATCATCGTCGCCTAAATCAACAGGAAGTTTCTGGAGTACATTGAGCAGCTTTTTTGGCAGAGCAGGCTCTCTGCCACTGAGACCATATTCTTCTGCTGCCTCGGCTGTGCCCGCAATCCCAGTCACGCCTTCTGCAACTGCCGCCGCCGCACCCACAGCCGCAAGCTTGCCCTTTGCTTCTGCTGCTACTGCTGCTACTGCTGCTACTTTACCATTGCAATTGCTGAGCTCGTCAAGTGCTCCAGCCACCGTGTCGGTCCATCCAACTCCGGTAACCCCCCTGTCCTCTACCCTGTCCCCTGCTTCGAGCCTGGCCACTGGGTCGAGTGGCTCGTCCGGCATCTATGATGCAATTTCCCAGTGCAGCGGGATCGACGCCTCCTTTGCCACTGCCATCTTGGACGCCCACAACCAAGACCGGGCCCAGCACGGGGTTGCCGATTTGGCCTGGAGCGTCGACACCTACCAATACGCCCAAAACAATGCCAACAACTACGACTGTTCTGGGGTATTGACCCACACGCACGGCCAGTTTGGCGAAAACTTGGCCGCGGGGTTCCCCTCGGGCCCCGCTGCCGTGCAAGCATGGTACGAAGAGGGCCAGTCCTACAACTACCAAACGGCAAACACCTATAACCATTTCACCCAGGTGGTGTGGAAGGGGTCTACCAAAGTGGGGTGCGCCTACAAGGACTGCTCGGCTCAAGGGTGGGGATTGTATGTGGTATGTGAGTACGATCCTCCTGGGAACTTTATTGGCGAGAATGCTGCCAACGTCTTGCCCCCAGTGTCGTCATGATGATGCTGAACAAAAAGAAGAACAAAAAGAAAAAGTATATACCAAAAAAAGAAAGATTGAGTTCCTTGAGAGTAGCCTTGTCAATATTGACTTTGTGGGCTAGCTCGCTGTATTCTAGATAAAAAGCTAATAAACAAGTTTCTGTCCCAGTCGTGTGCCGTCTCTTCTTGTGCCGTCTCGTCTCAAACTCCCACAAAAACAAACAAAACCAGAACCACATCCTACACCCTTGGATGAGCATTGAAATCTTTGAAGGAAACGGGGTCCGGAAAATAGCTCCCTACTATACAGAATACCGCACCAATGTGAAGCAGCGATGGGTGGGCAAAACTATAGCTGACGTTTTCCATCAGGACTTTGGCGAAGCCCACGAGGATATAGAACGAGACATTGCCAATGGGAGACTTTACGCGATAATAGACGCAGGCCGGAGCACCGAACGCATAGAAAAGGACCCGGCCATTCTCAAGCACTTGCAGATCAGCGGGCACGATGTTTTGTGCCACACAAAGCACCGGCACGAGCCGAGCATTCTTTGGAATGGAGACATTCCCATTGTGTACCAAGACGACGAGATGGTGGTGATTAGCAAGCCGGCCGGGGTGCCGACGCACCCCACGGCCAACTATTTCCACAATAGCGCCACCGAGATTGTGAAGCGGATGCTCGGGATTGATGTGTGGGCGGCACACAGACTCGACAAGGCAACGTCCGGGGTGTTGATCTTGGCCAAGACCAAGGCGGCCACGGGAAAGTTGCAGGCAATGGTTCAAAACAAGACGAATTCGGTCAAGACCTATTTGGCAAGGGTGCAGGGCGAGTTCCCCGCGGGACCATTGGTGTACAATTGTCCGTGTTTCCTCTTGAATATGAATGGAGGTTACCTCCAGCCCAACAACTTGGAGCAACTACAAACCAGCACCACAACCATTTTCAAAAGAGTTTTGTACAACAAGGAGCTCAATGAGAGTATAGTCCAGTGCAGGTTGATGACGGGCAAGACGCATCAGATCCGCATACACCTTCGCAACTTGGGGTACCCCATTGCCAACGACAGCTTGTACAACCGCAGCATTGCCGACGAGCTGAGCGCAAAGAGGCTAGAGATTGAAGGCAGCTTGTACGCCAAGCTCTTCTCCCGCCATCCCGAGTTTAAAGCCCCAACAGGTGTTAAAGGCTCAGCAGATGGTACTTTCCCAACTGATGTCACTTTCCCAACAGATGGTACTTGCCTGTTGAAAAGCAAAGTGGTTGATCTTTGGCAGATTATTGGGTGGGATGCCGACTTGGAGATGCAGCAAAGAATCAAGAAACTCTCTACAGAAAAGCAGGCCGCCGTGCAGTCCAAGAAAGGCCTTTTGTGTCCCGAGTGCCACCGAAGGGTACAGGCCGACCCCGACGAGGTCAGTCCGGGGATATGGCTACATGCCTGGAGCTACTGCTTGGACGGCCATGACTTGCAGACCAACCTCCCGTCCTGGGCCGATATATGAGTTTGTGTAGTGTACGTTTGCGAGAGGACCACTACTATTTACGCGGCAAACCTGGACTTGAGTTGTGGGCGCCTCCTCGCCCCAGCATTTGCCGCTGGATATCCCCTACCCATGTATGGGAATCTGGGCGTAGTTGTAAACAGTTTACCCCGGCTCGGTTTTCTGCCAATAATCTCTTTCAAACTGGCTGGGTTGGCGGTTTTGCTGGCTTCCCCGGCCTCCCACAACTCCATCCATGCTTTCTCATCAGTGATTATTTTCTTCATTGCGTCGGCGAGATGTGCCCTCGCCGCTTCCTTTTCCAGCTCGATTACCGGTTGCTTGTAGACGTGGAAATGGTACACGCCAGCTAGTCGCCCACTGTTTGGCATGTCCCGGTACTCCGGCACCAACGACACAAACGTGCTCCGTAGCCATTTCGACACCATGGTTCTTCCCACGGCAGACATTGTCGGCACCATCTTGGTGCCAAAGAATTGGTTGTTTTTATACTTGCCCGAATAGTTTCTCGTCAACTTGCCCAACTTTTCATCGTTCAACAAACTCATTTGAAGCGACCAGGTAAAGGCCACGTTTGTCTTTCGAAAGCTGCTGACGGCGTGGTTGGAGGGGAAGAACTGCACCGCAAAGTAGGGGCACCGTTTTATTGGCCGGTATGCCTTCAATCTATTCTTGATAATTAACGGGTATACTGCCACCTCTACCCCGCGGATATGCGACTTGTCTGTCGGTAGCTCCGTGGTTGCGTGAACTGGCTTGTGCTCGTTTGCGTGGTAATAATCTGCTGCGGTGGTGTAGTGCACTCTCATCGAGTCGTAGCGCGTTTTTGTGCAGTAAGCTGGATCGAGTTGTATGGGAGCCTTTGGTGCCACGTATTTCAACACTGGCGGCAATGGCGGTGCCTGTCCCCGCCCGGCTCTTTCGAGAAACCGTTTCAACATTGCGTTGGTGAGTGTAGTCTATCCTTCTATAAAATGGTGGTTCTACTTATATACAAGCTTTTTTTTTTTTTTGTTTAGTTTTGTTTCGCTACTAATCCACAGGCAGCCATAGTGTCACGGCGGTATCGGCAGTGGCAAATGTCAACAACTTTGGGTTGAAGGAAACGATTTTGGGCAACCCCTGCGGCGACGACAACACCGCCAGGCCGGCTGTGAAAACCACTGGTTTTGCCGACCCTGTTGCCGCTCCTCCTTTCAAATTGCTCAAATCGAAAATGTGCACCGCCGACTTGGCGCTGCCAACAAGGAGAAACTTGCCGCAGGGGGAAAACGTACAGCAGCCCGTGTAGGGATACTTTAACGCCATCCATCCCCGATCGTGGCGGTCGAGCCGCACAATCGCCAACACCCGCCCCAGAAACGCGTCCAACACATAGTGTTCGGGCGAGTCGGTTGAGACCAAAATGAGCTTGCCATTATTGGAAAACTCCAACTTGTTCCACATTTGCCCCGGGAGGGTGGGGACCTTGGCTTCCAAAAACGGGCCCTTGTCAAACGTTTTCAAGTCGTACAAGCCCACACTGCCCTCGGTCGCAGCCGGTTCGGGGTACTTGCCCACGGCAGCCACAATCCCGTGCGGGTCATATGCCACCACCGTGTTTTGGCCCGTGTCGATATTGCCCACGGCCGAGGATCCCCTCATGTCCCAAAACTTGACCGTTCCGTCGTAGCTCGAGCTCATAAATGTCTTTTGTACCGGGTTCACCTCGATTGAGCTCACCTGTGCCTTGTGACCCTTAAAGTACCGTATATACTGGTTGGTGGACAATGCCAAGTACCGAACCGCGTCTTCTCCCTCGGCGCCGTCGGGCGTGGATGCATACAAGCAGTTGAGCTCATCGTGGGCAAACCGTGCCGAGTGCGCACCATACTTTTGCGACTGTATGTCCTTGTAATGGGTCCCCTTGTGGCAGTCGTATAGCTGGATAGACTTGTCTATCCCGGCCGAGATCAAGTACTGTCCCGAGTCGTCAAAGTCTAGCGATGTTATCGACGCGCCTTGGTGGTGGTCAAACAATTTTGCTGGCTGACACGACGCTAGGACTTTTTCTGTAACGGGAACAGTCGATGATGACGATGATGACGACGACGACAATGTGCTGCCGCTGACTATAGTGGAGGCAGCCAATCCTTTTGCAGAGGACATTGCAATCTACCTTGTGTTTCGTTCTCCCCCCACCACCATTTTTCTCTCTCTCTCTCTCTCTCTCTCTTGTTTCCCCTGGCCCCTATTTTCTCTCTCTCTCTTTTTCTCTCTCTGGGGAGGAGGAGGGAAACAAGGAGGAAGGAGTGACAACAGAAAACAGCGAAAACCCACACAAGTGTTTTGCTCACACTTTCCTTCCCAAGCAAGCAAAGAGAGACAAGACAAGACAAGACAAGACACAATGGCAGACCCCAAACCTCCCTTCAAAGTCAAGGCCGTGTTTGACTACAAATCGGACTTTGAAGACGATTTGAACTTTAGCACGGGCCAGATCATTACAATCACCACAATTGAGAATGACGAGTGGTATAGTGGGGAGTATGACGGGAAAGAGGGAATGTTTCCCAAAAACTTTGTTGAGATCTTGCCAATTCCAACTGTTCCTGCGGGAAATAGACCAGTGAGACACGCTGCCCCTCCTGTTGACGAGGAATTGAAGGGAAAGGCGGCAGGCGGGAAAGCGGCTGAGGCGGAGGTGGAACCAGATGCGGATCTGGAAGAGGTGGAAGAGGAGGAAGCACAAGCACCACCAAAACAACAAACACACCACCACCTCCAACAATATCAACAACAGCAGCAAGAGCAGCAGCATAGTCAAAATTTCTCCAAGCCCAAGGAAGAGCTTGGCAAAGTTCCCATGCCACAAGCCTTTTCGCACAAGCAGGCAGACCCATACAGTATCAAGAAACAATTTGTGGCGGCTGGCACTTCGTCGTATGTGCCACCAGTAAAGCCCAGAGACGACTCCAACTTGGTTGCGCATCCTATACACGAGACCAAGCACGCCGATGAGGTTATCAGAAGCAACCAGGAAAATGAAGCTGGCGACGCCAAGGAGGACGAGGGTCCCAAATTGACCTTGAAGGAAAGAATTGCCTTGTTGCAGAATAAGCAAAAGGAAGAGGCTGAGCGGGAAGCAGCGGCTTTGAAGAAGAAGGAGGAGCGCAAGGCAAAGCAAGCCGAGGAGAAGCAGAGAGTCAAGCATTTGCGAGAACAAAAGAGTGGCGACAGCGAGTTGGGGTCACATGAAGTTGCACATCCTTCTATTGTGAGTGAGGAGACAGAGGGGGGCCATGTGTCTAGTCCAACCGAGCAAAGACACAAGCTGGATGGTGCGCATGCTTCACACTCTGGGCATGGTGGTGTTGCTCGAGTGGATACTGCTGATGCAGCAGGGGAAGAGGGAGCCGGAGCAGAGGGAAATGTGGACAACGTTTACGGAAAAGATGAGGAGGAAGAAGAGGAAGAAGAGGAGGAGGATGAAGAGGGAGATGGAGGAAAAGATGGCGATGGCGGCGCAAAAGCAGAAAAAGATGAAGATGAAGCAGAAGACGAGGGAGACGAAGAAGAAGAAGAAGAAGAGGACGACGAGGAACTCAAGCGTCGAAAGTTAGTGGAGAGAATGGCCAAGATATCCGGCGGACGAAACATGTTTGGTATGATGGGCATGCCCTCACCATTTGGCGCACCAGAAGCGGCAAAGAAACCCACAAAAAAGAGCGAGAGACGAGCTTCTGTTGCTTCTGGATCTGGATCTGGATCTGGATCGGCTCCGGCTCCGGCTCCGCCAGCACACGCGCCACCGGTGCCTGCACCGCCACCACCAAGAAACAGGGAAAAGGATGCGAATGAAGAAGAGGAAGAAGAAGAACAAGAAGAAGAGGTGGCCAAGAAGGTACCCCAGACGGAAAGTTTCCCACAAGAAGGTTCTTCCATGGTTGAAGACGATGAGCCATCAGACAATGAAACCAATGAGGTCATCGCTTCCAAGGGCATCCACTCTCACGAGGGGCTGAATGTGTCAGACAGTGGCGTTGACGAGAGCCGTGCAAAGACAATCAAATTGCATAAACGTAGTGCCACAGAGGTTGAAGGTGGCGGCTACGAAGCCGACGAAGACTTGTCTGACATGTCGCGGCCAGCCGACTCAGTGAGACTGAGAAATGCGCCAGCTGTCGTGCACCAAGACTCAACCGAGAGGGAAGATTCGTTTGAGACTTTGGCGGAGGAGCAAGAACATCAAAATGTCCCAGTGGCTCCGTCAGTGCCCCATCCACCCATTCAACCCGTCCCCACTTTGGAAAGTGTCCCTCAAGTTCCGCAAGTTCCGCAGGTCCCCCCAGTTCCGCAGGTCCCCCCAGTTCCGCAGGTCCCCCCAGTTCCGCAAGTTCCTCCTCCAGTTTCACAAGTCCCCCCAGTTCCAGGCACGCCCCGTACCCGGCCTCCACCTCCGCCACCTCCCACTTCGGAAGATGGAGCGGTGCCACCCCCAGTCCCCGGCTCGCTCCCACCCATCCCAGCACGAGAGTTGGCCGAGGAAGAAACTAGTCTGTCCGACAATGAGTTTGAGGTTGTCAACCAACCACTAGAACTACCACCACCACCACCACCACCACATGTTCCAGTTACTCAAAGAGCGCAAACCACTGCCTTTTCGGGCTATACGCCATCGTCGCTAGCTTCGCCGCCACGACCACCTATTCCCGGCACTATCCCCCCCGCGGCTCTCTCGCCCCAGTTTGACGTGCCCATCAAGAGAGCAAGCACCGACATTTCCCATGCCCCAATAACACACACTTCAACGGGGGCATCTATTGGCTCTTTGGAGCCCAGAAAGTCATCCGAGTCTACGGTTTCAAGGTCGAAATCACTAAAGGGCACATCGAGCGACCAACCCCAGGCCGAGCTGTCGTTGGAGCAGGTGGAGTTTGCCATCTCCAACATTGACTCGAGCGCCACTTGGTGGTTAAAGGGAGAGTTGCCCGATGCTTTGGCGTCCAAAATTGGCATTGACTTGGTGTATGAGGTTGACTCAAACTCTCTTGCCAAGAGAGGCGGCAGGGTTATTGAGTACCGGGACTATTATGTCTTGTTTTACGACTTGTCGCTGTTGGTGTTTGAGTTGGAATACGATGGCGACGACCCCCGGGGCACCATTCGGTTGGCCAATCGGTTTGTCAAGGCTATTCCTATAGTGAGGAAGGATTTGCTCGACAAGTACCACAAGAGTTTTGGCGCTGCCATTGTTTCCAAGGCGGGTCAATTGCTTGGCTCTCGGATCGACGGCAGCCTTGTCCACCACGTGTTGGAAGACCCCCAGTTGGCTGCTGCGGTTGTGCCCCCGATTGGCTGCAAGTCGTTTGG
>JAKTZW010000436.1:0-25263 GCA_030579015.1 Zhuliangozyma blackwelliae | reverse complement strand
ACTTTATCAAGTTTGACACTGGCAGATTGGTTATGGTTACTGGTGGTAGAAACATGGGCCGTGTGGGTGTTATTGTCCACAGAGAGAAGCACGAGGGTGGCTTTGACTTGGTTCACATTAAGGACTCGTTGGAAAACACCTTTGTCACCAGATTGTCCAACGTGTTTATCATTGGTACCGAAGCTGGCAAGCCATGGGTCTCGTTGCCAAAGGGCAAGGGTATCAAGTTGTCCATCACCGAGGAGAGAGACAGAAGAAGAACCCAACAAGGTTTGGCTGTTTAATTTTACATAGCAAGGTAATAAAAATGCACATTTTATAAAGCCGAGGCAACCAGCCACAAAAAAATGTTATCGAGTCACGCACACAGACGCAAACACACACACAGACGCAAACACACACACAGACGCACACCCTCCCCCATGTTGTTGCCGAGCTTGATTGCACCGCTCCTTTTGCTCTTCAACAAGCCCGAGCCCGGGTCCACAATCAGAGACCTTCAGTGGAACGATGTAAACTTTGTGCACACCACAGACACCCACGGATGGTACAGCGGCCACCTTAACCAAAAGCAGTACAATGCCAACTGGGGCGACTTTATCTCCTTCACGACTCATTTGCGCGATATTGCTCGTGACAAGAACCAGGACTTGCTCTTGATTGACACTGGCGACCGCCACGACGGCAATGGCCTAAGCGATATCACCACGCCCAATGGAGTCAAGTCCACCCCCATTTTCATCAAGCAGCACTATGACATTTTGACCATTGGCAACCACGAGTTGTATGTGTGGGAAAACTCAAAGCAGGAGTACGACACGGTGGTGGAGCACTTTGGCGACAATTATGTGTGCTCCAACGTTGAATTCCGGCTCGCAAATGGCACACTTGTCCCATTTGGCAACAAGTACAAGTACTTTGTCACGCCGGTGCGGGGCGTGCGCACATTGGCGTTTGGCTTTCTCTTTGATTTCAATCGGTTCAACAATGGCACCAAAGTCACTCCTATAAGCCGTGCCGTGGACGAGGCGTGGTTCCACGAGGTGTTGCAACGGCACCGGGGAAAGGTGGACTTGATTGTCATTGCCGGGCACACGCCCATCTCGCACGACTGGCCCGAGTTTTACCACTTGCACCGCCACTTGCGCCAGTACTACCCCACCACCATCATCCAGTACTTTGGCGGCCACAGCCACATTCGAGACTTTGTCGTGTTTGACGATTTCTCCACGGGCTTGCAGAGCGGGAGGTACTGTGAAACTGTTGGGTGGGCCAGCGTGGGGGTTGAGGGCAAGCGCCATGTTCGAGACCGGTTTGCCCGGTCGTATATTGATTTCAACTTGGACTCGTTTTTGCACCATGCAAACAAAACGGCTGACACGTTTGCCACCAAGGAGGGCAGGAGCGTGACCAAGCTTATTCGCAACACTAGAAATGAGCTCGAGTTGAACAGGCCTATTGGGTATGTGAGCAACAACTACTATGTCGACTATGTGCCCATGAACCACCCGCGGAGTATATTCAACTTGCTCGCGTCGCAAGTTTTGCCCACGCTCCCGGGCGACGAAGAACGGATTGTTATAATCAATACTGGGTCCATCCGGTACGACCTCTACAAGGGCCCATACACGATTGACTCGCAGTATATAGTGTCGCCGTTTGAGAATTTGTGGGTAAACTTAACGGTCCCCAAGAGTGTGGCGGTTCAGGTTGCGGCCAAGCTTAATGAAGCCGACTTTATCGCCACCTCGAGGTTGAAGCCGCCGCACCAGTATACGGCGCACGTGCTTGCCAAAAATGATGGCCACACACCTTTCGATGACAAGGTCAAGCTCGCCGAGCATGAAGACCAGATTCTTTTGGTTAATGAAGTGGAGGAGCTTGCCGAGCTCCAAGACCAGATACCTTTCAATGAGAAGGTCAGGCTCACCAAGGGCTACGTCACGCACGATGATTTTGGCAGCGATGGCGACGATACTTTGCACCGGGGCGTTGTCAACTTTCCCATATCCAATGTGGTTGAGAGCGTGCAATTCAAAGACGAGGAGGAGGGGCTTGTGAACCTTGTGTTTTACGATTTCATCTCGCGCAATATCTTGTGGGCGCTAGACCAATTAAACTATAGCGTGCAATCAGGGGCGCCATCCACATACTCTGACATTTACCTCGGCCAGTTGCTCAACCAGTTTGTTGCTGAGATTTAAACTTCTGTTTATTGCCGAGATTTAAAATTCTGTTTATTGCCGAGATTTAAAATTCTGTTTATATACTATATCTTTAATATACTGTCTTGGGGGATGTATGTAAACCGATAGTCAAAGCTGCTGACGCTCTCGCCCGCCAAGGCCTCGTCCACCACGAGGTTGATATCGACGCCAAACCATGAGCCCCAAACGGGCCGGGGCTTGGCCAACCCACCCTCCTGGATCAAGTCCGCCGACTCGCCCAACCGGTCCTTGCCGCTCTGGTCAAACTTGAGCTTGGCGGAGCAGTGAATGACAAAGCACCCCGTTCCTGGGATCAAGTGGGCGTCGTACGACGTCAACTGGTGCGAGGTCAATGGCGTGCGCAACCAATTCTTTTGAAACTGCAACTTGGCGTCTTCTTGCGGCGTGGGTATCGTTGGTTTGCCGTTGGCTATGATGGCACAGCTGCGTTTCAACGGGGATGCAAACTGGGTGGCGTACGATTCAACGCTGGTGAATGCCAGCGTGGGCGAAGTGTATGGGGCATCGAGCGTCGATAAAAAGTTTTTGAGAAACGACTCAATCTGTTGGGCTTTGGAGGAGGAGATGTTAGTGGCGGAGCAGTGGGTGGTGGGTGGTTGTGTGATTGGAGCTACTTACTTGGGTCGTGTTGTATTGACATGGCGGTGGTGTTTGTTTGATACTCTACAAGTTTTTTTGATTCCCTTTTTTTTCAATACAAATTTTTTTTTGATGCGTTTTTCCTTGCTAGGTTAAGGAGTGAATGGGCTGTAGCTGGCACCATGTCAAGTGCACAACTGCCCCAACTCAAGAGAGAGAAGTGGATGCTGAATAGTCATGGGTGCAGATTGAAACTGGCTTGAAAGGTGGAGAGACCGCGCCACTTTACCCCTAAACCTGTCCCCAGTTTGCTACACCCATCTCCCCCCTTGGCGACTCCTTTACCTAGTATTGCCGTGACCCATTCCTTGCCGCACCCTCATGTGTCTTGAACGCGGGTGAAATCCATAGCAATCAAAGGTTTGAGTAGAGAGCAACAATCACCTTGTATATAAAAGCCAATAGACTCTCGCCTCCCCCTGGGTCCTAAAAAAAAAGTTTTCAATTCTCCATTCAACATATTCACACAGACATGTCAGACAAGGGACAAGTGGCTAAAGATATTGCTTCGTCGGTTGCTGGTTCGATTGTGGGGAACAAGGCTGCTGACAAGTTGCATTTGGGCGGCGTAGGCCACATTGTTGGAGGCGTTGCTGGCGGGATTGGCGGCGATGCTGCTGAACACAAGGCAGAAGAAGAAGTTGACAAGCACAAGAACTAGTATGTATATACTATAACTATCAATAGCGCATATTGCTTTCTATGACACACATCGTGTAGATCAATAGAGGCAGATCCTGGTTGGTCTGCTTTTGACCCCCTGGATAAGCCAGCCCACTTTGGTTGCGATTTTGTGGCGAAACAAATCTTTTTCTTTGTCTTCTTTTCTTCTTGTTTGATTTTGTGCAAAGTTTAAGGAAAATGTAAAGATTGAGAAAAAGGTACACCCATTGCAACCGGGGCGTTGGACAAGGCTGCTGCTACTACTGCTACTACTCTATCATTCTGTTGGTTGTCGCCAATCGTTTTACCAGCACTGAAACTGGCCCACCATCCAGATGAAGCACCCACACCGTGTGTGGTTAAAGGATACAAACAGCGCAAATCATTTTCCCGTGCCTAAAGGGCTGGTTCAGCGTACCCATTGAAATACAAACAAACACATATGGACAGAGACACATGGACCCGGAACAACTTGCCCATTGCCTCGTGTTCCGGCTCGTTCTTGTTCGTTTCTTTGGTGTGCTGGCTGCTGTATCCCAATGCGTAACTTTTCCCACCGAATCGGGAAGTGGCGGCTGATCCCAACACAAAAAATTCCTCAAGGCGAAAAAAAAAAAAAAAAATGGCTTGTCATTCCAACTCCAGGAACTGGAACCAAGATAAGGTAGTTGCAAGCATTGGGGTATAGTACTTGCATATATATATATATCAGAGCTCCACTCCCCTCCGTCTCACACATTTATACTGTTTTTGCATTCCAAATTTTTTTTTCTGTTTTCCACCCACAAACCAACCAATCAACTTCCCCACGCCCAAGACCCAATTGTTCTTGTTCTCGTCTCCACCCCTCAAGCTCCACCCTTCAAGCTCCACCCCCTCAAGCGCATCACCCCCTACTCCCCCCACCTCCTGATCCGCACCAGTCTGCCCGCTTTTTCTTGGTTCTGGTTCACCTTTTTCCTTTGTGCTACCTTTCCAACCACATTCCTTAACATTATTAAAGAATAGCAAATCTTGCCCTTCCCTTCCACTCCACTCCACTCCACTCCACTCCACCTTTTAGAATCAAGACAAGTCGCCCCTCCCTTTGACTTGTTATCTGCCAAATTTCATCCTCAGCCTAAATTTCTCTCTCCCTCCCGTTCCCCTTTGAATAAAAAAAAGGAAAGAACGAGAGAGACACAGAAACACCAAAAAACAAAAAAGTCGTCGTCATTACTTTTCCCAAAACGGATTCCACACGAAAGGAAACGAAGGTACCCAACCACCGTCTCAGCAACACCCAGCAACCCCCCAGTAGCGCACCACAACAAGACACTCGCTTCACCAGTTTTTTTTGCACCCACCAGCCAGCCGCCACAATCTCTTTAACCCCGAATAGCATGAGTTTAGTCCAACCGGCAATGGTTCTCGACCCCTTACACCACAGATCCCGCAGCTTTGAGATCGCCCAGGGTGCCAAGCACACCCACCGCGCCAACAAGAGGTCATACAGCGACGATCTCAACGTGGTGTTGTCGGCAAAGAGATCAAGAACGGCACCCCCCAGTCCGCCTCCCGACTCGTTACTGTCGGCCCCTTTGCTGGATCGGCTCCTCTCGCCCAGCAAACCCACAACATTGCCGCGCCCCACGCTCCGGTCGAGATCGTTGTCCCCCAACAAAAGGTTCCTCAACCCATTGAGCCCCTCAAACTCGCCCAAGTCGTCGCCGCCTGCTTCGCCCGAAACACAAAGGGTCCAACTACCCAGCATTGCTGCCGCTTTGAGCTCGGTGCCCCTCGCGTTAAAGACGCCCATCAAGCTCAAGCCCATCACGCCAACGGTGTCGCTCGACTACTTTGACACGTACAAGCCCAACGACGAAAACTGGCGCTACGAGTTGTTGGACAAAATCACCAAAGAGTCCAAGCATTTCCACCTCAACCAGTACAACTACCTCAACAAGCACGCCAGGCCCAGCTTTGACTCCAAGTTGAGCGCCAAGATCCAGCCACCGTGCCAGCTCCCCAAGTTGAATATCAATTTCCCATACGAGTCAAATTATACCTACCTCAACCAGACGTATATGAATGACGTTGAGCGGTACCCAGAGTACTTGGAGTTGGCCCAGTCATTGGTTTCGTTGTCAAAGGCAAAAAGGCTTCCACCACCGCCACCACCACCACCACTTTCACACAAACAGACAATGTACCCCAGCTCAGCGGTGTACAACACCCAGGACCAAGACAATACCGCCATTCCTGCCATTGCCATTGCCACACCCTCCACCGCCACCGCCACTGCCACTGCCACTGCCACTGCCACACCCTCCATCACAGCTGCAACCCCCGCATCAGCTCCGCTCCCGCCAATACTGCACCAACAACAACAACAACAACAACTACAACAACAACATCCTCACCAGCCCCAGCCATTTTCGTTCCACGTCAAGCAAGCACCAGCAGTGTTGCCTGCTTTGCCCTCAATCGCCGTCCAACAAACACACAAGTTCATCCCCATAACGCCACCAAAGGCCAAGTCGCGGTCGGAGGTGATAAAGTCGCCACCAAAACCATATAAACACCAGTCCACCCAACACAGCAGCGGCAGCGGCAGCAGCAGCAGCAGCAGCGGCACACATCACCACCACCACAACCACCATCATCATGCCCCAAGAGTGTGTATCTCATGTGGCTCGTCAGAATCACCTTGCTGGAGACCCAGTTGGTCCATCAAGGAAGGACAATTGTGCAACTCGTGTGGCTTGAGGTACAAAAAGACCTCGGCCCGGTGTCTCAACACTCTGTGCAAAAAGATTCCCGCCAAGGGCGAGTGGTCGTTGATGCAAAGCAAGGGGGTGGTTGATTTTGAGGACGGCACGCGTGGATACAGCTGCCTCGAGTGCGGGTGGAGGGTCGAAACCAAATAAGAGTGAGCTTTTACTGCCTTGACCTTTTTAAGTGTAGAGAGAAGCCACCATCATTGCGCATTTTACTCTTGTACCATTATATGTATTTTCTTCTTTTGTTCCCTTACCTACAAGGGTTACATCTAATTATGTATAAACACGCATTTAATATATAAGACAAAAAAAAAAAGTCACAAAAAAGTCTGGTTGTTGGGTTTGGCCTCTTTTTTTTTTTCGAAGGCAAAAGGGAGAGAAAGTGATTGACACACAAGCAACAGTAACAATAATACCACCACCACCACCACCATGTCAGACATTACGGTCACAATCAAATCGTCAGGCGACAAAAAGTATGAGGTTACGTTTGACGCCTCCATCACCGTGAGCCAGTTGAAGGAAAAGGTTGCTGAAAAGACTGAAATTCCAGCAGCGCAGCAGCGTTTGATTTACTCAGGAAAGGTGTTGAAGGACGACCAGACTGTTTCTTCATACAAGGTCCAGAACGGCCACACCATACACCTAGTCAAGAGCGCTGGTGCACCCTCGTCCACGAGTGCCACGACCACGGGTGCCACCGCCACCGCCTCCTCCACACAGCAGCAGCCAGCATCCTCCCAGAATGTGCCTTCCAACATTGCCGCCGGCCAGGGTGCATTCAACCCATTGGCCGACTTGACTGGGGCTAGGTATGCTGGCTACTCGCAGTTGCCCTCAGCATCCATGTTTGGTCCTGATGGCGGCATGAACTCGTCGCTCCCTGACCCGAGCCAATTGTCGGAATTGGCGTCAAACCCCATGTTTCAACAACAAATGAATGCCATGTTGTCGGACCCGCAGATGTTGGACTTTATGATTCTGCAAAACCCTCAGTTGAGGGCCATGGGCCCACAGGCGAGACAAGTGTTGCAAAGCCCCTTTTTCAGGCAAATGTTGTCCAACCCGCAATTGATGAGGTCGATGATGGAGATGGGCGGTGCTGGCGGTGCTGGCAACTTGTTTGGAGGTAATGGCGCCGGTGGTGCAGGTGCTGCTGCTTTCCCTGCCCCTGGCGCTAACCCTACTACCGAAGGACCAGCTACGGGAGATGGCAACACAACCACATCCCCCAACCCAAACCCCAACCCAAACCCCGCTGCTAATCCATTTGCCAGTCTATTCCCCAACGGTGTGCCTCCAATCGACCCCATGGCATTGTTTGGTGGCGCAAACCCCGCCACCACCCAGCCCCAGGATACCAGGCCTCCTGAAGAGAGGTTTGAAAGTCAATTGAGACAATTGAACGACATGGGATTCTTTGATTTCGACAGGAATGTGGAGGCGTTGAGAAGAACCGGCGGCAGCGTACAAGGTGCCATTGAGTACTTGTTGGGAGGTAACTAAATTTCTTGTTTTCAGTTGTGTAGTTTTTCATTATATACATCCTTTGTGGTAACCCTTGAACAAACCCAATTCCAACAGGAAAAAAAAAAAACGAGAGGCACACACATAAACAAAAACAGACAGAGCCAACAACACCATGACTTCTGGTTCCACTGGCCATGCCAGCACAACCATCATCTCCCCCATGGACTTGCAGTTTCTCAAAACTGTAGGGGTGATACTACATCAAAGGGGGATGGGCTACACCCAGGAGTTTCTCGACCAATTGACCAACTTGTCCATCCGCTTTTTGAGCACCTTTGCCTCCGATTTGGCCGACTATGCTCGAATGCAACGCCGGAAACAGCCCTCGTTGGCGGACGTGTCACTTGTTTTTAAACTCCATGGCGTTGTGCCGGGAGATGTGGCGGACGAGATTGCCTTTAGCCGGGCGTGTCCATACAGACACCACCTCGGCCGCATTGAAGCGCAAATTGACAAGCAGAGAGGCGATGAAACGAGCGTGCCTTCGAGTAATGAATCATATGGCATCACGGCATTAGTGCCACGCTTGACTGCGCGGCCGAGTTATATCCCGTCGTACTTGCCCGACTTGCCGCCCGACTATACGTACCAAAACACGCCCGAGTACCTGCAAACCGTTACTGACTTGAAGGAGCTACGGTTGAAGTTGGTGGAGGAGTCGCGGTTGACCGAGCAAAGCTTGTACAAGTTGATTGAAAACGATGAGAATGAGTGGAAGAAAAGGTTTGAGGAGGAGTTGGAGGCGATTTCTGGGGCGGTGCCTCTGCAAACAGAAGCAGAAGCAGAAGCAACGACAAAAGCAGAAGCAATGACAAACACATTGGACCAACCTGTGGGCACTTCCAGATTTGACATTGTTGAGTATGCCAATAAGCGAAGGCGGATATTTGAACGGCGACTCAACAAGGTTGAGGAGACGAGGCGACGGAGAGACCAAAACATCTATATGAAGGCTGAGCTATACTACTCGCCGTATGCCACCAGCAATCCGTCTCCCGAAATCAAAAAATTCTTTTCCTCTGCACTATCGGATGGGTTCAAGTCGGTGGTTGCTTCGGTGAGAAGGGCTGAAAGGGAACGGGCCGAGGCTGTGAAGCGGTTGGCGGAGCAAAGAGAGAAGGAACGCGCGTTGAATTTGCAAAATAATGAGATTCAGTTTAACTTTCAGCCTGGTGCTGGCCATTTGCTGTCGGACGAAAGCGACACCGAAGAGTATCCTGCGTTTTACAAGCCACAGGAACAGACAAAGGAACAGACAAAGGAACAGACAGAGGAACATCCACAGGAACATCCACAGGAACAGACAGAGGAACAACCACAGGAACAGCCACAGGAACAACCTAAGGAACAACCAAAGGAACATCCACAGGAACAACCACAGGAACAACCAAAAGAACAACCAAAGGACCATCCACAGAGTCTCCTCGATGGAAGTGGAAATACCACAGGGGAAGGTGTCGAAGTGGATCACCAAGAGGATCACCAAATTAGAGAGAGCTCAGTTGGATCTGTCATAAAAGAGATTCAAGCAAAAGAAGACCTAGACCCAAGCTCAAATGGAGCAGCTAGTCCCATCAACAACTCCAATCAGATGGACATTGACATTGAAAACGACATCAACCAAGCATTTGATGACATTTCTTCTGACGAGATGGAAGATATAGAATTGCAGTAATGTACAATTTTAAGTTTGCGCCAAGGGAGCACACATGTGCCCTGTTCATCTTCTCTCCCCCCCTTGCTCCGGCGTCCTCTGCTCCCTCTTTCTTTTGCCCGGAGCCTACAATGCAAAAGGGTCTACCAGTCTCTGCCCAGCATCCAAGTAGAGACATCTACAAGCCAAAAGAGACATCTACAAAGCGATTGGGCACCACATGGCAACAAAAAAGTCGCCGTACGGTGGTTTGAAATTTGATTGCCAAGTTTTCTCGAGGCGGCCGAGCCTGGTCCTTTTGGTTTCGCTCTCCTTCCCGCCCCCCCTGAAAGTTCTGGAACACCAAATTTTTTTTTTTTAGTTTGCTCAGCAAACATACCCACCCACCCACGCACACACTACATAAATAGCACACACACCACACACACAGAAACGGACACTACTCACTCCCCCCTATTGTTTTCGGTATCCATATAAATATATATAACCAACCCAATTCCCAACAAATAGACTACACAATTCTCCCACCAAACACCCAATGACTGTTATTGTCGGATCTTTGTATGTGTGTATCGGATATGATTTTTCCCTCAAACTGAGCAACCCCCCTAAATACTAACTGCCACCCATAGATTCCTTCCATACACCGTCCACTTCCAAGTCGGACAAGCCGAGTTGGCGTCGTTGAAGGAGAGTGGAAGCAATGTGGAGTTTTCCAAAGAAACAGCGCCTTCTTCGACCCCCTCGGCCGCAGCCGATAATGCGTCACAAAGCTCGCTTCTCCTCCCCTCCTTGTCCAAGCAGCCCACGCCAATTGTTTCGGCAGCTAGGGGTATTGAGGTTTTGACGAGCGAACAGGCTGCGAGACCAGACTCGCCCGAGAGGTTCTTTTACAGCCGGAAATCAAGACAGCAAGCGAATGACCACTATATCCAGCCCCGCAACCGCTTTAGCAATCTCAAGATGGAGAGCCTGATTATCGAGCCCAAAAAACACAGTGACGATGCTGGGATCCCCGGGGTCAAGATAAATCGTGTACAAAGCTTGTCGTCGCCCAACTTGGCGTCGTTGGCACCGCAGACGGCGACGCCGAGAAGACCAGCGGCGTTGCACAGACCGTTTTCTGGGTTCACTTTGCATGGCAACAGCTCAACAAACTCGTTGGTGTCGGAAGAGGGTGTCGTGACTGGTGCTGGTGCTGGTGCTGGTGCTGGTGCTGGTGCTGGTGCCGACACAGAAGCTGCTCTCCCAGAAGCATTTGGCACCGACTCGTTTGACCAGTGTTTTAATGATATGGTGCACGGGCGAAACGAAAACCGGTTGGCGCCATTTGGCGGCTTTTCGAGACCGGGCGTGGAGCAAAAGTTGCGCGACGACTTTAACATTTTTGACACTGCCCCATGGGCCGTTGACAATACTGAAAACGGCAATGGTTCGTTGACGAAAGCAGTCAATATTTCTGTCGAGTCGGGTGCCTTGCACCAGAACAAGTGGGTGGGCATTATTGCCATGCCCAGCGACGATGTCCCCGAGAGCGTTAAAGATGAGATTTCCCAAGAGTTGAGCAGGGACTACAACTGCGAGGCGGTGTTTCCTGACGACTTGACCTTTGAGGGTCACTACAAGTCGTTTTGCAAGCAGATATTGTGGCCCACTTTGCACTACCAAATCCCCGACGACCCCAAGTCCAAGGCATTTGAGGAGCATTCGTGGAGCCACTATGTTCTCTTGAACCAGTTGATTGCCGACAAGATTGCCGAAACGTATATGCAAGTGAATGGCGACCTTGACCCGGAGGACCCGGAAAACATTATTTGGATACACGACTACCACTTGTTGTTGGTGCCCAAGATGTTGAGGCAGCAGTTGCCCAATGCCAAAATCGGGTTGTTTTTGCACGTTTCCTTCCCATCGTCAGAGGTTTTCCGCTGCTTTGCCCAACGCAACGAGTTGCTCGAGGGCATGTTGGGGGCAAACTGTATAGGATTCCAGACCGACGAGTATGTGCGCCATTTTATGCAGACATGCAACCGGTTGTTGCTTGCAGACACCACCGAGTATGGTGTTTCCTACAATGGCAGTTTGACCCTCACGTGCACCAGCCCGGTGGGGATTGACGTGCCCACGGTGACCAAAACGGTGCAAAGCGATTCGGTCAAGGAGTGGAGGAGCCTTATTAGGCAAAAGTGGAAGGACCAGCAACTCATTGTCTCGCGAGACAAGTTGGACCGGTTGAGGGGGATCAAGCAAAAGTTGTTGGCGTACGAGATGTTTTTGAAGGAGAACCCCGAATTTGTCGACTCGGCCGTGCTCATTCAGATTTGCATTGGCGGGTCGTCGCGGGACTCTAACTATGAGGCTGAGATTCTGCGAATCGTGTCGCGGATCAACTCGTTGCCGGAAAACATCTCGGTGTCGCAGCCGGTGGTGCTCTTGCACAAGGATATCGACTTTGACCAGTACTTGGCGTTGCAGTGCGAGGCCGATACATTTGTGGTTTCGTCCATGAGAGAGGGGTTGAACTTGACGTGCCACGAGTTTCTCGTTGCCACCGCTGAAAGAAAATCGCCCTTGATTTTGTCCGAATTCACTGGGTCGTCAACGTTGCTTGGGTGCCAGGGGAATGGCGCCGTGCTCATCAATCCGTGGGACTTGAAAAAGTTTTCCGAAGCGTTTAAGCAACTGTTGACCATGGACCCCCAGGAAAAGGCGGTGCGCTGGCAAAACTGCTACGACTTTGTCCTCACGCGGGACTCGCTGCACTGGGTCAAGTCGTGCATCAAGAGCATCAACCAAGCGTGGGCGTTGGACCACCAAAAGAGCGAGACGTTGTTGCCATTCACCAAACAGTTGTTTGACCAGTTTTGCCAAACCAGCCGCAAGCGATTGATTGTGCTTGGCTTGGAGATCTCCTCCGCCAGCGTCAACTCCCGGAGCTACACCAAGGGAGTCTCTTCGGCGGGCAAGGTCAATATTGTGGAGCCCGTCCGGTTGATGAGGTTGCTCAGCGATTTGATTGAAGACGAAAATACCCATGTCTACTTGTTGTCGTACTTGGAAAGAAGCGACTTGGATATCATGTTCAAGAGGTACCCCCGGGTCGGGCTTATTGCCGAAAACGGCAACTATATCAAGTTTATTGGCTTTAAAAAGTGGGTATCGATTGTCAATGAAAGCGAGTCGGCCAAATGGATGCCCCAAATCACCCAGTTGATTGAGTCCAAAGTTGAGCGGTTGCCCGGCTCGTTTTGCGAGGTCCAGGACAGCACCATCCGGTTCCATGCCGGCAAGTCATTTATCGAAGACCGCGAGCGGACGTTGGATACCATGGGCGACACCATCCAGCACATCAACACGCTATACGACAGCGACGGGCCACATGCCACGTTGGTGAGGGGCACGGTGGTGGTGCAGATGAACCAGATCAACATCAAGGCGTTGAGGTTGATTGTGGAGTACTACAACTCGTCGTCCATGGACGAAACATTTATCCACAGCCACATTGACGAGCTCAGACGGCCCTTGAATAAGCAAAAGCCGGAGGAGGCGACGGTGGTGGCGAATGAACATTTGCTTGACGGGATCCTCTACTCGGGCGGGCTCACGTCGATTGACGAAACCAACTACGAGTACGTCAACCAGTTGAAGGCGTCAAAGGTGGTTAAGGATTCGTTGACGGTGACGTTGATTTCCACCGGCGGCGATGTAAAGACATCGGCCACTTGTGGAGTCCGGGGGATCCTTGAACTTTTGCGTATATTGAGTTGACATTGAGAGTGCTAAAACTGGGGAGTGGTGGTGCTGAAACTGAGGAGTGGGGGGTGCTAAACCCGGGGAGCGAAAGGTGGTGCTAAAACTGCTTGTCTTTGTAGCTTGCAGCAACTATAGTGTTTAGATCCGACAATGAATTGAGAAACTCGACGTTATCCCTGTCATTCAATGGGTGAAACTTGTTCCAGTAGTGGGTGATAAACTCTTGCTCGGTTGGAAACGTTGACGTCTTGTCTCTATTCACCATCCAGAGGTTTTCCTTTGACCGTTTGTGCGTCTCCCTGTCGTCTTCCATGCGCATAATGATTTGCTTCTTTGAGAGGATATTGTTGCGGCTCTTGTCGCCCTTGTCCCGGATATTAAACATGGCATCCTCACCAACAGTGTCGTCTTGGGCTTCGGCGTGTGCCAAGAGCGTAGCCCGTTCAAACTGGCTTTGTCTCTTTCGCTCAAGAAGAATCTTCCACGCTAGCCGCAACGGCTCCTCGTCGCTCACGTCAATCTTGACAAAGTCGCCATTTTGCTTTATTCTGTCCCTGTCGTCATCAGTCAACAATACCGAGTTGTACTTTTCAATAAATTCGCTGCAGTCGACTTTAAAGTGTTTCAGAATGTTGCTCAATCCCAAAAACGTATTGTACAAGTTTGAGTTGTTTGTCTCTGGACACACCTGCTCAATGATTTCCGGCAACGATGTCCTTAGACTTTGTATATACGGATAGTTGTACCTGGTCTGTGCAAACGATTCGTGCACCAAAACGTCGACAAATTGGAAAATCGTCGACTTGGTGTTGAGTTCCACCTTGGGGTCGTTGATCACCTCCAATATGGTGGGAAACAAGTAATCTTCCTTGTCGCTATTTCTCAAGGCAAAGTGGGCCGCCTTGTTGAGAGTCTGTATCGACGGCGCCAAGTTGCGCAATATCTGCGACAAGTGTGTGGCTGCTTCAAATGAATCCATCGTGGTGGTGGTGGTGTTGATAGTACTTGTGGTGGTGGTCGTAGTGATGGTGGTGGTGTTGGCACTTGTGGTGTTGTTTCCGATTGTCTCTTACAAAAATATGTGTTGCTGTATTACATAAGCAAAAGTTTCAAAACATAAAAAAAAAATTTTTTTTTTTTTCCATCACAAGAGAAAGAGTCAATAACACCTTAAAACACATAAAGCACACCATGGGTAAGACAGGCAAAGGCAAGGGAGGAAAGAACAGAAGAAGAGGAAAGAATATCAACTCTGGTCAAAAGAGGGAGTTGATTTATAAGGAAGAAGGCCAAGAATACGCCCAGATCACCAAGATGTTGGGCAATGGCCGTATCGAAGTCAGTTGTTTTGATGGCGTCAAGAGAATGGGACACATTAGAGGCAAGTTGAGGAAGAAGGTGTGGATGGGACAGGGTGATATCATTTTGGTTTCTTTGAGAGATTTCCAGGACGACCAGTGTGATGTTGTTCACAAGTACAACTCTGACGAAGCAAGAACATTGAAGAATGTTGGCGAGTTGCCCGAGAGTGCAAAGATTAACGAGACCGATACCTTTGGTGCCGATGAGGACGAGGACGTCAACTTTGAGTTTGGCGCTGACGATGACGACGACGACGACGATGAGAGCGACTTGGACATTGATGACATTTAGAGCTGCTTGAGTTCTTTGTATTTTCTTTTTAAAAGAGTCGCCCGTGTATAGGATAGTTGTATAGATATAGCAGGTTGTAAGAAGCAAAAGCATTTTAGTTACAGTGGTTGTGGGTGTTATAGGTGTTACACGGATTGTGGATGTTACATTGGTTACATTCAAAAAACAATTTCGCTTTTCTTCTCCTTAATGTCTATGGTTCGATATACTATCATCGTCGTCTGTGTTCATCTCAAAGCTATCGATCCTGCGGAGCCCCACGGTTTCCTCGCCGTCATAGTCCTGGGACCTGCTCATTTGCATCGACCTTCTCATGGTGGAGAACGCTCCGACACTGTTGTCCAAGGGACCCATATCCTTGGAGTTGTGGACGCCGAAAATCTCCCTGTTGCTGCCCTCGGCCTGTTTTCTGGAAATGTTCAACAAGTAGACCCCGCTAAAGATGATCAAGAACCCAATGAGCAACGAAATAATGTCAACGGCAGACGTGGTGTTGAACCCTTGAAAGAGGATAAACGAGGCCGCCAACGTAAAAGTGGTGAATGTGACATAGTACAACGGGTTCACAATCGACGCGTCAAACTGGTCCAACGCCTTGTTAAAGTAGTTCATCTGGGTGATGATGCAGCCAGCAACCACAATCAAAAACAAGTAGGTGGAAACGTGCGAAAACTGGTTGTTGCCGCTGAGGGTCAACTTCAACGCAATGCCAAACGCCTTGATGGACATGACCGAGATGGACCCCACCGAGGAGCAGATGGACAAATAAATCATTGGGTTGGTGCTGCCGTACTTGGGGGCAATCTTGTAAATCATAAACAACGAGTACAACGCCACGGCCGCGCAATAAAACAAAAACGCCGGCCGCGTGGCATAGCCCAAAATCTCATCCACCGTCTCGACTTCCTTGTCTGGAGGAGCATGCAAAACAATAATCACCGCCCCCATGAGACAAATGGCGCACCCCATCTTGCCCAAGGTTCCCAACTCTTCCTTGAGGAAAATGGCCGCGAGAACCGCGCCAATAATCACCGAGAGCGCGCCCAAGGGCGTCACCAAGATGGCGGGGGCAAATGTGTACGCGGCAAAGTTGGCAATCTCGCCCGCAGCCATGGTGAGGATGCCTCCCCACCAGATGGGGTTTTGCAAGTAGGCGTAGCCCTGTACTTGTGAGCCTCCGTTCCGCGCAGAAGCGTCAATAAGCCCCTTTTTCGTAATGATGAATGATGTGCCGATAGCGAGCGACGACGACATCGCCAAAGCGAGCCCTATATACTTGTCATCCATAGTGGGGGGGGATCAGAGAATAGGACTGTGTGTGTGTATATATTTGTTGATGTGTTCAATTTTTTTTTAGTAGTTTGTTTTTCTTGTTTCGGAATTTTCTCTTGTTGTTTTAAATCTGAAATTCCCGCCTCTGCCTCTGCCGCTACCAAATGTTGGAATCGTTGCGGAGGCTGTGTTGTCTTTTGTGGGTAAGATTGGTGTGTTGTAGATCGGGGTTGACGTGTGCAACGCAACTAGTGCCGTACCAGCTGTGCTTCTTACTTTTTTGTCCCCCTCTACACCCTTGGCCATGAGTTGGGTACCTCTTATAGGGTCTACTCTCCCCTAGAATTACCACCACCAGAACCATCACCTGTTTTTTTTTTTTTGTTTGTCTACTGCTTTTTCCGCCTCCTATTTCCATTTGTAGTCTCTTTTACAACCACAAACAGAATGATCAAAGTGATACCAATCTCCCTGCAGTCCATGGTCCAAATCATGTTGTTTGCAGCCCCTGAGTTGGCCTTTTTGAAACCCGTCTTTTATCTGTTTCGCTCATTCTGCCGCCAAGTGTGCGTCTTTTACTACACGCTCATTGTATCAATCAAGTTGTCAACCCTCCACAAACTCGCCCGCGCAGTGCACAATGGCAGAGACTTTTGGTTTGGCTGCGATATTGTCTCCTTGGTTGCCAGCCTTATTTGGTTGACCCAGGGAAACATCAAAAAGGCTTGTGATGCTTACTGCATTGTCGGTATTGCGTCTGTGGTTAAATGCTTGGCGGTATCGGCGTCCCAGATCAAAAGGCATCTACATCCCTCCCCCGAATTAGGCCAAAAGGTTAGGTTGGGATCCAGTCCAGAAAGGAACCACGGCAAAACTCTAGTGTGGCAGTTTTTAAAGTCGGAAAATACCTGCATGCTTATTGTTTGTGTCTTGGTGTTGGAATCAAGGCAGAGTGCGTGCAAGGGCGGCCTTTTGGCATTTTATTCGGTGCTTAACCTTTTGGGAATCGTTGGTATTGGTGCTACAAATCAAACTGGATGGTTTCAAGCATCCCTTTTGTTTTGCTTTGGTTTGTTGGAAAACGCCACATTGGCGGTGTTTTGGTACGAGTCGTTTTGCCACCACCAGATCAACCAGGCGGTTTTGTTTAGCATATGCTACTTGCTCAAATTGGACGAGTTTGATGGCGCTACAAAATCAGTGGTCATGTGCTACCACGCCTTTTGGTACTTGGCTGGTTGGGTAAAGAGGGAACACAAGGAAATCAAAGGGAAGCAAGTGAAGGAAAAGGCTGCAAAGGAAGGAAAGGAAATGTTTGCAAGTGAAGAAAAAGCCGCAAAGGAAAAAAAGTCTGCAAAGCAAGAAAAGCCTGTTGATGCAAAGCAAGAAAAGTCTGTTGATGCAAAGCAAGAAAAGCCTGTTGATGCAAAGCAAGAAAAGCCCGTTACTGCAAAGCCAGCCGAGGTGGTGCCCAAGAAAAGTGGCAGAGATACCCGAATTGTCTCATTCGGCTTTGACTGCTTCAGTATCATTAGCGATATACACTAGCTAGATAAATCCTGCTTCATCTCCACCAACCTTTCCCACCCCGCCGAGCCTTCCCACGCATCCTTGCCCTTTGACATCAACGACCGCACCGAAGAACGTGCCTTGTACCTCCAATCCTTGCACACAACGTCGCCAGCCCCGTGCTTTCCAGGCAACTCCCCGAGCGATTCAAACGCCGACACCAAGTCGGAGCACGCATCAACAACCTCGTTCCACACCGCCTCGCTCGACTCCAACTCGGGGTTGTGCACCATGGCCCGGTACGCCTTTTCGTGGCACTCCAAAGCGGCCCACGGCCGCCTCCTCCACAACTCAACCCGCGCAACTATCCTCCAGCACCTAGCAGACGACGTAATGACGGTGGGAAGCACATTGCACATCAAATCGACACAAGACTTTTGGAAATGCGTCAACTCTTGCGTGTACTCGTCAGCAACAAGAATCTCCGCGAGCTTCTCCAAAATGGGTATATCCAAAGCACCGTCGCCGTCCTTCTTTCTCATTTCAATCAATTCGCGACAAGCAAGCAATACATCCGTCCACTCGTGAAGTTTGGCAGCCACTGTCATGTAGTTGTCGTAGATCCTCCACGACTTTCTGCTTTCGCCGCCAAACCTCACCGCCTTCTTCAACGCATTGAACGCGGGCTTGAGCTTGTCGAGCTTCAACAACGCGCTCGCCAAGTTGGACCATGCGTACGAGTTGGTGTCGTCCAACGAAACACACCTTGTGAAAGCTTCCGACGCCAACTCAAACTGGCCCGATTCTAACCCACAGCACCCGTAAAAGTACCAGTTTTCATAGCTCAACGGATTCACGCTCAAACAGTCAAACATGTTCTTGATCGCCAACTCAACGTTTTTGGACAACCCCGAAGCTGGTGGCGGCGAGTGGTAGTAGTGGGCCAACGAAGCCTTGGCCTTGGCATAATGGCCCACCTCCCACGCCTGTTGCCACAACGATGGGTCCTGCTTAATGTCGCCAAGAATGGAAATCGCTCTGGCGTCGTTGGGGTGCGTGCGCAACCTCTCCTCCAAAAGCGCAATACCCTCTCTGTCCTGGCCCACGGACGCGTAGCACAATGCCGCCTCGCAATGCAATTGTAGCCTCTCGTATATCTCGAGGGCCGATTTTAACGCCCCCAACGACATGTACTTTTCAGCCAACTGCGCATCCATCAACCATTGGGGGAGGAGCGGCAACTGGTGAATGAACCGCAACCTCAGTGCAATCTGCGCATTGAGGTCGCCATTGTTGTCGCCACTGCCTTCTGGAGCCACCGGAATGATTCTGGTCTTGATCTTGATGCCCAACTCCTCAACCAACGACGTCATTTGCAATATACCTCTCTGCAAAGTCTTGGACTTGCCCGTTTCCAAAAGCGACCGTTCCCACAATGCTCTCGAAAACAATGTCCAGTTGACACTG
Source organism: Zhuliangozyma blackwelliae (assembly GCA_030579015.1). Lineage (NCBI taxonomy): Eukaryota > Fungi > Ascomycota > Pichiomycetes > Serinales > Debaryomycetaceae > Zhuliangozyma > Zhuliangozyma blackwelliae. The sequence continues at coordinate 6,133 of JAKTZW010000436.1, read as the reverse complement.
CTGCCGCCAGACGAGTACAAAACTCGCCCCACCAACGCCATCAACTCCTCCTCCACCAACGGGTCGCTCGCCGGTGACGTTTGCTTAAGAACAACCAACCGGAGCAACAATTGCAAGTTGTCAATGTTGGTCAACGCCGGCTGGTTATTGGGGTCAAGCTCCCTCAACTCGTGCGGTATGTCGTCCTGCTTCATCGCGAGGGGCAACAACTTTTCGTCCTGGCCCAAGGTGGTGTCTTGCTGCAACAAAAAGGAATCAATTCTCAACCTCTTGCTGTCCTGCTCAATCTCCATCTCCAAGTCCTGCAATGATTCGTATTGCGGTCTTTCCAATAGCAAGTCAGAGTCCAACTGGAAACTCTCTGGCGCCTCGCCCGCGCTCTGGTCATAAACTGTTGACCGATTACTCTTGGCCAACACAATCAAGTTGGACGTGAAAAACTTTTGAAACTTGGTCCTCTTTGCCTTGGCCCCAGACAACAACACACTCATTTCCGAGAGCTCCTTGGCCTTGAGCAACGGCTGCACCGCCGCGTGTTCCGTTTGGGCATGGACATGGACCCGCGCCAGCTCGAGCAAAAACTGAATCTGCAACAACCTCTGCAACTCGGCATCCGACCCGGCAGCTGGAGCAAGTGCTCCTGGCAACGACACATTGAGCAACACACCCGATATATTCAGAATGATGCTGGGCGGCTCGGAAACAACGGAAAGGTGCACTTGCAACGCGCGAACCTTCCACCACACAAGCGACGCCACGATTGGGTCCGTTGTGGTGGCAACCAGGGACATAAACTGCAACACCTCGTTGCTATTCCTGCTCAAGTCGTTACTGTACAATGACAACTCCAAGGGAGTCTCCAATAAGCGTTCAAACAATAGCTCGGCAATCACCAAATACAACGGCTCAACCATAAGGTCGTATGCTTGCTGGCCCTCGACGGTCAACATTTGCACTGCGTCAAACTGCACCTTTTCTGCCTCAGCATGGCGGAACCACAATTGGTGGGTGCTGAGCGGCGTGGGCGGGCCCGTGAAATTCGACTGGATAAATAGCTGCAAACAAGCAATCGCCAATAATTGCAAGGCCACGGGCGCCATGTCGCCAAGAAACTTGTGGGATAGCTGCAGTAAACGGTTGACATACTCTGTCAACACGCGGCCCAAGTCTTGCTGCGGGTATGTGTTGAGAATGGCCTGCAACTCTGGGAGACTGAATATCTCCTTGAAATCACTGATTTCCAAAATTGCTTCGTATTCGCCGTTGAGCACACGCTCAATGGCCTTGTCGATCCTAGCATCCGGTCCGGCCACAAAAGTCTCGGGCGGTACTAGCAACAAGAGTTGAGTTAGTTGGTGTCGAAGCTGATCCATCGCTGATGACAAAGCGGAAGCATCGCATCAAATTTTTTTTTTTTTTTTTTTGTTTGTTTGCTTATTTTCGGGATGGTGAGAGTTCACCATATATCCAATGCAAAAAAAAGGATTAAACAACTTCTACAAAAATAAAAAAAAACAGGGCTATGCAAAACACTATTGTGTATATACATCTCTAATTACCTCCAAAAAACGAAAACCGCTTTTTGGATTCGCTGGTGGAGCTGTCGGACCTCTTGTGCTCGCCCGAGGTTCTTGGCTTTGGTTTCTTCAAGGAATGGCGAATCTTTATACGGTTCATGTCCGACCCGTGCTCGGGGTTCTCGTCGTCCGATGCAAAGTCAATAACTTCCTCTTGCAAACTGATTCTGGACGGGTTTTGTGCTGACGATACTCTCTTTTTGAAAACCTGCTTGTCTATCTTGCGCACATCGTTGGAAGGTCCTCCTGGGGGGTCGGTATCGATTAAAGAAACGTTGGTGTCGTTGTTGGCGATTTTCTTTATTGACGAGTTTGTTTTGAGCATCATTGCCGACAACGACAGCGACGAGCTCGACGACTCCAACCCAACCTCTAAATCTATCAAATTGGGCTGCACTTGTTGGCTCAAACTCTTGCATGGGGAAACATTGGTTTCTGGGTGAGGAGGTATTGCGTCAATGGGAGCCCGCTGCGCCAAGTGCACTGGAGGTGGTACTGGGGACGTTTGTGTTGGCCCAGCTTTCACAGGCGCGGGGTTTGCGGGGGGTGGGGCCAGCTGTTGGGGAACACGTACAGCGGCCGTATATGACTGGATATACTGCTGCTGCTGCTGTTGTAGTAGTAGTTGCTGTTGTTGTAGTTGTAGTTGTTGCTGCTGCTGTTGTTGTTGTTGTTGCTGTTGTTGTTGCTGTTGTTGCTGCTGCTGTTGCTGTTGTTGTGCGAATTGCTCAGCAAGATCCTGTGGACGTGGCTGCGATTGTGCCTGTGCTGGCGGCTGTGCTTGTGCTGGTGCTGGCGCTGGTGCTGGTGCTGGTGCCTGTGCTGGTGCTGGTGCTGGCGCCTGTGCCTGTGCCTGTGCCTGTGCCTGTGCTGGTGTCCTGGCGGGTGGTGGTTGTGATTTCAGTTGCAGAACAAATGGTTGCCGATTCTGTCCAAAGTCTTCGCTTCTTCTTGGTCTTGCTGGTAGCTCCACGCTGGACTCGGCACGAAAGTTGCCCCATGGATTGCCCTTTTTGCCCACCTCCTGCTGCAAACCGCTTTTCGAATTCGATATCCCAAGATCTGCCGTGCTCAAGTATGGGAACGGGTTGGGCCTGGCATTTGATGCAGCTCCGGTTTGCTTTGTACCGTCCATGCTTACGTTCTTGATTGCATCGGACAAGTCCAACAAATCGGGTACATCGCTGGTTGTTGCCGGCTTGGCGCCTTTTTTATCGGCCGCTTGCACTGGCGCTTCAAACGGCGGCACTGCTGGCACAGCAGAGGACGAAAACAACTCATCGGCAAGCTTTTGCGTATTGTCAGTTGCCAAAGGCGCGGCTTGTTTTGTCCATGCATCGGCGCTATGAAACTCGGTTCCTTGTTTGGATGAAGATACTTCATTCTTGGAGTTGGTTGTCTTGACACTCGTCAGCCGTGAAGGTCCCCTTGACGCTGTCGCGCTGGCAATACCACTATTGGCAACCACGGGTGATTTGTTTTCAATAATCTTGTCGCCTTTATCGATCTCGTCAAGTGACGGATATCTTTGCTCGGCGTCTTCCAACCCCGCAATCTCCGCAATTTGATCAGCAAGATCTTCTTCGTCTTCTTCGTCCTCCTCTTCTTCATCTTCTTCCTCTCCCCCTTTTTCCTCATCTCCCTCGTCATTCAGACTGAATCCAACAAGCGATTCGCGTGACGTGCCGGTAGTGACAGACCCAACCTCGAGACTCTTGGCCGATGTCGACGATTTTTGTGACTTGACCCTTTGGGGTACCGTTTCTGGCGACAAGTGGTCGGGATTCGTCTCGTCCTCCACAGCCAACGCTGGCACCGCCGTTTGAGGTGTACTGAAGTTGCCCGGGATCTGCTGACTTTGCTTCTGTTGTTGCTGCTGCTGCTGCTGCTGTTGTTGTTGTTGTTGTTGCTCTTGTTGCTGCTGTTGCTGCTGTTGCTGTTGCTGTTGCTGGAGAATATACATTTGCTTTTGTCGCAAAATCTCATTCTGTTTCTGGACCTGATACTCGTGCAACGCTTGAAAGTTATACGCCCCCATCTTGTAAAAGTCTTCCAAGCCCAAACTTTCAAAGTCAACCTTGATAATCTTTCCCACAAGCATCAATACTTGGACAATGTTGGGCCGGAAAAGTGGGTTTTCTTGTAGCATGATAATGATCAAGTTCTTAAGGTCGCCCGAAAACTCCGGCGCCGGAGGAAACTGAAACGATGCATGCAAAATGGCAATGTCTCCCTGTGCCTCAAAGGGGGTGGTGTAGTAGCACAACTTGTATAGAAAACACCCCAACGCCCAAATGTCAGACTTCTCGTCGATGGGGAAGCCTCGGTACAAGTCCACCATTTCTGGCGCCCGGTACTGCGGCGTGGTGTGGTACAAGATATCGTGGCTCAAAAAGTTAAACTGCTGCTGGTCCTGCGGCGGCATCGTGGGCACAGTGGTGGATCCAAAATCGCAGAGCTTGAACCGGTGCTTGGCGTCTATCAACACATTCTCGATCTTGATATCTCGGTGAATGAGCTTCACCTTGTGCATCTCGTAAATGCCCTGCGAAATGTCAAACATAATCTTGAGTATTTCCGGCTCGGCCAACTTGGTTTTGATGTGGATATTCATATAGTCGAGCAACGACTTGTTGGGACACAATTCCATCAACACCAAGACCTGGTACGTTCCGTTGTCTAGCCTCTCGGCGTGCGAGTCGTAGTACTTGACAATGTTGCGGGCGTTCCGGAACGTCTTCATCACGTCAACCTCCTTCCGCAACGTGTTGAGGCCGTTCTTGTCGGGCACAATCACCCGCTTCAAACATGCAATATTCGACTCCTCGGGCGGATCGATTGTGACCTTGTATATATGGGCAAAGCCCCCCTCAGAGAGGTACTTGTCAATTGTGGCTTTGTGCCGCCCTACTTGGAGTGCAGTCCCCTCAGGTAGCTTTGGAAAATTGCCCATGGTGGTCTTGTCAACGGTGCTCCAGCCCAAACTGTGTATGTCTATATGTGTTGGTGGCGAAGCAGTACCGAACAGCCCAATCAGTAAACCAAGGGAGAAAGAAAAAAAAAATTACAACTCGAAAATTAGAGGGTTTTGAAACTGACGACCCCACGTGACTTGGTTTGTTTCTTTGGTTTCTTTGTTTCTTTGGTTTTTGGTTGTGCCATGCTTCTAATATATACATATGGCTCCTACTCCTTTTTAAACTCGGTGTTGTAAATCTTTTGCATCTCGTCAAAGGTGAATGGGATAAAAAGCATCTCCACGCCGGCAGAGTTTTTTGCCAACTGACACATTTTGTGCTCGATGTACTCCTTCAAAAACGTCCTAAATGTGATTTCGTTGGAGGTGATGAATTCATCGCGACACGCTTCGTACAAGGTCTTGAACTGCACGCCGACCCTGATGGTGCCCTTCATCCCCCGCTTCGCTGCTGCGGTGGCGGCCACCTCGGTTAGGTTGGCCATTTGCATCTCAAGTAGCAAGCGGTACAAGTTGCGGTGGTTATCGGTAAGCGACTTGAGAACAAACTTGGCGCCAACGTCCCCGACATACTTTTTGGACCTCCCGAGGTTGAGCACCTCCTTGAACGACATCTCGGTGGAGTATGTTGCGTATGTGGTCAAGTCGTGCCATATAAAGTTTAGGTTCTTCACTTTGGACGAGTCCCACAATAAGGCGGCGTTTATATGGTCGGTGGACGACATTAGCCAGATTTCCGGTATACTGCATAGCTGGGTGAGCAAGCTCTGCGTCTTTTCGGTTCGAAACACTTCTCCGTCAATGTTGTGTATGACCAAAAGCAACTTTGGCTTGACAAAGTCGCCACTTGTTTGGCGGTTCTCCTTCAGATAGTCCACAAGAAACGGAATGGTTTCCGAGAGGTGCTGGGGCACTTTCACGTCGCCGTCTTTTCTTGCCCGCTTGGGGATCAAAATAGATGCAATCTCGAGCACCACCTGCTTAAAGTTGAGGATAGGGTTGTACCCATTGACAACCATCACCGTGGGCAATGGCTCGTCGTCTGCCACCAGCTCCTGCCACCACACTCCAAAGTAGTTTTCGGCAAAGTTGTTGAGCACCTCGATCTTGGATCCTACTCCGTAGAAATTTAGATTGTACCCTTGACTCATCTCAAAGCACCACTGGTGGTACAAGTACTGGTGTAATTGCGCAAGCGATGCTTTGTGCGTCGCCGAAAGCTCGTCGCTCCGTCTAATAAATGCATTGAACTCGTGGTAATCAAGTTCGGGAGCAAGGGCCGTGAGCGAGTTGGTGCTGGGGACCGCACGCGTGTTTTGCTGCTCAAAGTACCCCTCTGACCCCTCCAAGAAAAACACCTTGGAGTCCATAAACCGGCCATCCCTGCTCTTGGATGGGTCACACCCGTTAAAGTACTTGTCCAAATACTCTTGGTCAACAATGCGCCCCTCGGCATCCAACACTGGAACCGGTAGAGGCTCAAACTCCATGAGGTCGGCCGCGTTGGGGTCTACTGGTTTCTTTGTGATCCCGCTGATTACGGGAACCACAGTGGCGCAGGAAAGCTTTTCATAAATCG
>JAKTZW010000435.1:0-25301 GCA_030579015.1 Zhuliangozyma blackwelliae | reverse complement strand
ACCACAAGCTGCTCGTACAACAAGCCGTGCTCGTACAAGCTCAACAATGTTTGGTTGGAGTTGATGCACCTAAACAACAAAACGCGGTCGGCAACTTCGGTAGACCTGTCGTTGATCATCAACCGTTCCAATTCATGCTGCTCGTTGCAAATAACATCATTGATTTCCCGGGAGGAGCTGCTGGATGCAGACTCAAACACCGCCAGAATGTTTTTGAGCCGGTGCGGGAGGTTGTCCCGAAGAGTTGTCACTAGCGCATCATGCTGGCACAAGAGACAATCGTGGGTGGGGTTGACGGCCAAGCTTTCGAGCGAAGTTGTTTTCCTCGTCAACTCCAGAAGAAACTGGCTGGTACCAAAACTCAAGCCGTGGTCGGTTAGAGGGTGTGACTGCTCCCTAACCTTGAGCTGCAAATTGCTTAGTAGCGATAAATCAATGGCATTGTCAAGCACGTCCACGCATATGCGGCCCTGTTCGCCAACATTACCCTCGATAGCTAGCGAGTCGAGCACCAACTTGTTGCCGTTTGCATCCCTCGGCGACGCCGACATCCAGATATCAAAGAATCGGGCCCACGTTGGCAGCTGTAGTGCCGCAACATCCATTTCGTTCAACGCATTCAACGCATTCAACTTGGAATCGTTCTGGTGCTCGGCAAATTCCAACTCGTGCAAGTTGTGAAGTGAGCCACCCGCGGCCAACATCATACCGAACCGGCTGAGCTGCATCGCGTCGTCTTCTGTGTTGCTGTACACAAGTTTGAGACTTTGTAAATGGGGGAGCTGCAAAATGCACAGCCCGGCATCCTTGACGGAGATGCCCAACATTCTGGTGCAACTCAAGTCGAGCCAGCCGCCAGCGGTAAAGTATGACACGGGGACCCTTGGCGCAACCACCGTTGTCAACCTCAACCCCTTGATTGCAGCAGCAACGGGGAGCAACTTTGCCGTTTCTTCATTCACATTCAACACGAGCGATTTCAACAAGCGCGCCAAACTCGTGTTGGAGCCCAACGTGCGTAACATCGCCTGGAACTGGGTGGCGGAGACGAGGGTGCCAAAGTTTTTGCTATTTCGCGTAATGGCCCGTTTCACGCTCGACAATAGCTGCAAATCATCCGTCACGATGACCTTGGCGTACAACGTGCTGGTTGCGGGGAACGACCAGGTCTTACTTGAAACGCAGAGATTTGCCAAGTCGTTTTGCTGCAAGTACGAGCAGATACATAGCAAGATTGAGCTAGGAAGCTGGTCTATAGTACAGGGCCCACTCCGGTTGCACGATTCGTGTAATGAAAATCTGGTGTTGAAACTCGTTAAAACATCTGTATCTGAATTGTATCCAGTGTCTGATTCATTTGCCATACCAGGTGGAGGGGGGGTGAACAAAGACCAGAAAAACTGCCAGTAAAGTGTGTGTATGTGGCAAGTATGACCACCTTGCTCCACGGTGTGACTAATGGGATGTTTAAATAGGTTTTTTTGGATGTTTTATTCCATTGACCCACTGCAACGGAATTCAGGTTGGTTATGTAGGTGTGATTAGCAACTTGCAGAAGAAAACTGGAAATGGAAACAGAAAATTGACCTTGCCACGGAGCTCCGTCACGGTTGTGCTGCGGGCTTCCGCAGACTGGGCACTGCCAGAACAAACCGCATGGTTGCTGTGCCTGTAAGGATGCAGCAACTCTGGACACCCACTTGGCCGTCCTCTCTACCTTGCTGGATATTCGTTACGTAATCCACACCCACCCCTCCTCCTCTTGACACTGCTTATGTAACAAGCTGTTTCAGAACCCTTCCACACTCACTCACACAAAAAAAAATTGTTTGGCACGTGCAACACCTTTCCTTTGGTGCTATATCCACAGCAACAACAGACTCGACAACATTCCACACACAATCACAAACACGCAAACAAACACACACACAATCACACACAAACACGCAAACAAACACATACACAAACAAACACACACACACACATTACTACACAGCCTTTCCTTTAATGAGCACTTCAGACGTAGATGTGCAGCCAACTACACCCACGGGGCTGAGTGACAACGACAGGAGCGTCGTGTCTGATATAACAACCTCCAAACATACGCCGAGCCAACCTTCCTCACACCCAGCCACTGGGTTGTCAGTGACGGAATCCAGCCATGACCCCTTTTCCGGGTTGTCGTTCAAGGTGGGGGTGGCCGAGAATAAAAATACCACGTTTAGGAACAAGATGGAGGATGTGCACACGTATATTGCCAACTTTGCCGAACGTGTCGACTGGGGCTACTTTGCCGTGTTTGACGGCCACGCCGGGAAGGATACCGCTAGGTGGTGTGGCAATAACTTGCACACCGTGTTGGAGCAAGAGATAGATCAGCAGGATAACGACGCGGCGCCGCCGGTGGGCAAGTACGATATGAAGGAGGAATTGTTCAAGTCGTTTGTCAAGGCTGACGATTTGATTGAAAAGGGCGGCCAGGGCAAGTCCGGGTGCACTGCCGTGGTGGCAGTGTTGCGCTGGGAAACCGATGGCGGGGACCAGGGCGAGGGAAACACCAGTGAGGGGGGACCCAACCAAGAGGATGCCAAAAGGGATTCCGGCAAGCACTTTGAGTTTATACCGGCAAAGTGCCACAAGAGAATGCTATACACCGCCAACGTGGGCGATGCGAGAATAGTGTTGTACCGCAGTGGGAAGGCGTACCGGCTATCGTACGACCACAAGGCGACGGATTTGCACGAAATCAACAGGATACAAGACAGCGGGGGGTTGGTGTTGAAAAACAGAGTCAATGGCGTGTTGGCCGTCACGCGGTCGCTCGGCGACTCGTACCTAAAAGACTTGGTCATTGGGAAACCCTTCACCACGTCCACCGAGGTGATACGTGACGACGAGTTTATGATTCTTGCTTGCGACGGCGTGTGGGACGTCATATCCGACACCAAGGCGTGCAAACACGTGAGCGAGCTGTTTTCCCAGGGACTCAACCCCGAACAGGCGGCAAAGAGACTCTGTCAATTGGCCATGGACAAGTCCACCACCGATAATGTCACAGTCATGGTTGTTCAATTCGAGCAGGAAATATTTGACTGAATAGTGTATACTATACATATATATACTTCCCACCCTTTATACATATATATACTTCCCACCCTTTATACATATATATACTTCCCACACTATATACTCTCTTCCTCGGGCAAGATTGTCTCCCCCGCATCAGCATTAAAGTCCTCGGCCCTCAAGTGGGGCTTGTACAACTTTAACGCCAACGAACTCAACACCACACTCACGCTAGAGCATGCCATCGCAGCCGCGGCCCACACGGGGTCCAACCGCGAGTTCTTGTAGGGGTATATGACGCCCGCGGCAATGGGTATGCCGCATATGTTGTACACCAAAGCCCAGCCAAAGTTGAACCGCACCCTCGTAAACACCTTTCGGGACAACATCAACAATGTAACCAAACACACCAACGGGTGCGACTTGTTGAGCAAGATAAAGTCACTCGACGTCACGGCCAAATCAGCGCCGGACGACAAGGCAATACCGACATCGGCACTCGCCAACGCTGGCGCATCATTGATGCCATCGCCCACCATGGCAATGACGGCGTTTTCCTTCAACTGTCGGATCCGCTTGATCTGCAACTCCTTTTCGTCCGGCAACACTTCGCTCACAACATTTTTGATGCCGATTTCGCTAGCAATGGCATCTGCCGTGAGCTTGTTATCTCCAGTGATCATCCAGCACTCAATGTTCTTGGACTGCAAATACTCAATCACCTTTTTGGTCTCGGGGCGCAACTGGTCCCTAGCCGCCACCATCAAAAGCAAGTGGAAGTTTGTGTCGCCACTAAACAACAGCGGACACTTGACACCAACAAGTATGACTGACTTGCACTCGGACTTCCAACGAGTGAGTAGCTGCCGTTGTGCGTCGGTGATTATAACCCCATTGTCCTCAAACAACTTTTCGTTGCCCAATATTGCCTCGCTTGGAGTGTATGTGCTCCACAAATCTGAACCGTCACCACCTGCACCACCACCTGCACCACCTGCAGCAGCTTCCAAAACAATATCTCCTCGAAGCCCCTTGCCAGGGACGGTCTCAACCTCGGGGATCTTGTTAGCCGACAACAGCGTCCCCTGCTTCTCGGTGGCATACTCTACAAACGACTTTATTGCCCGGGCTAGCGGGTGGGTAGAGGCGACTTCCAAGTCGCGTGCGATTTGCAACGCAAACACCTTGGCAGTGGCGCTGGTATCAGCAAAGGCGTAGTTGGTCACCGACAACTCGCCTCGCGTCAAGGTACCGGTCTTGTCAAAGCACACGACATTGGTGTTGGCGCCATCTTGGAATGCCACGCCACCGCCCTTGGCCAAGATGCCATACTTTGCCGCCAACCCCGAGCCAACAAACAACGCAGTCGGCGCCGCCAACCCAATACCACACGGACACGCAATGACAAACACGGCAATGGCAAACTCCAACGACCAAACTGTCCACCCGCCAATGTCAATGTCCAAGTAACTGTCAGGCAACGCACCCGAATGGCCAAGCGCCAACCACACCACCCAAGTGATGACAGCGAGGGCGACTATCGCGGGCACAAAGTAGCCCGTGATCAAGTCGGCCGTGCGCTCCATGGGGGCTTTCCGAAGCTGACCGTCCCGCACGGTATTGACAATTTGACTGAGCAACGAGTCTCCCTCAAGACTCGTGACCTTGCCAATCACCGAGCGGTTGCCAATATTCACGGTTCCCGAAAAGATCTGGTGGCCTTCAATGTGCTTCACCGGAGTTGATTCGCCCGTCAATGCGCTCTCGTCGAAATCAGACTCGCCTTCGGTGATGACACAGTCCACGGGCGGCGACTCGCCAGTTGCAATCTTGATGTAGTCGCCAATCTCAAGGAGTTCGAGGTTGACTCTTTGCTCCGATTCGGTTTGGCCACTGCTTTTCTCAATCAAAGTAGCCTCCGTCTGCTTCAAATTAGCAAGCTGCGACACCGCGTCCGCGGTCTTGCTTTTGGAGTAGCTCTGCAACAACTTGCCAATGAGCAAGAAAAACGTGAGAAAAACAACGGCGTCAAAGTACGTGGTGTGGAGGCCGTGGTGCGTTTCTGGCGTCTGGCGGGCGCTCAACCCGAGCAAGGCGATACTGGCAAAGTACGCCACCGATGTTCCCAAGCACATGAGCAAGTTCATCGAGCCGAATTTGAACAACCTATTCTTGAACGTATTGCTGTGGATCCACAACGATTTGATCTCCTTGATTGCCTTTCGATGAAACGTGTCTGCCGCAAAAAAGTATACCGGCGTGGCGAGAATGAACAAGATCCAGGTATTTCTCGAGACGTTGCCGACCCAGATCGGGTCTTCTACCCACATTCTAAACGGATGTTTCTTTGGAAGCAAAGCCATGGCGACAACGCCAAACACAAAGGTGGGGATGGCAAACACGGTGGCCAATCCTAGTCTGGCAGCCAACGCCAACACCTCGCGCCGGGCCAATTGCCGGATACGCTCGTCAATAGAAACCGGCTTGACCAACTCACACTCAAATGGTCCATCCTCAGCCGAGATGGTGTACGTCTCTGACTCGCTACAGTCGTCGTCGTCTCCACCACCACCACGGCCACCGTCTTTGAGGTGATTCAAGTCGTACAAAAACTTTCTCACCGTCAACTCGCTGCTGGGGATGTATGTGAATTTGATCAAGGGCTCCTTCAACGTGATGGGGTCGTTGATGACAACCGCGTCGCCAAAGTGGGACAAGTAATTGGTGATGAGTTCCGGACAGTGGTTGCAAAACATGCCATTGACCCTGATATTGATGGTGCGGGGCTTTTTCTTCCCCGAAGTGTAGTTGATGCTCTCCTTGGACAACACCTGAAAGTCAAACCCACAGTCCTGCACCGCATCCTCTAGTTTCTTTAAACTGCCATCGCCCTCCTCCAGCTCCAACACAAACTGGGCTGTCTTTGTCACCACGTTGATTCCGCTCTCCAAAACAAAGGGCAACCCCTCCACTGCGGAGGTGATTGAGTTGGCACAAGCCGCACACGTCATCCCGCCAATCAACGCCGTGATCTTGGTGTTGACGGTCCGCTGTACGGGCAACACCTCAACCAACTTGCACTCAAACCCCAAGTCGTTGATCCCATCAATGATCCGGTTAATCAATTGCTTGTTGGGGATGATGGCCACCACCGATTGCTGAAGTAAGTTGACGGAGAAATTTGGCTGCCCGTCTTTGCCGTCTCCTAGCATGCCACGCAAGCTGCCAGTGACTGCCTGCGAGCACGAGGCGCACGTCATGCCGGTGACAACAAACGACGCCCTAAACTCCTTGCCCAGCGCACTGTCAACCTTTGTTTCCACACTAGACGTGTCCGTGTCGTGCTGCTCCTTGTGGGTCTTGTCTTGACAAACGGTGCAGTATTTCAAGTGCTTCTTGGTGGACCTGGAATGTACAAACTTGTGGTAAAACTTTAAAATGTCAAAGAACCCATCGTGCTCGGAAACTTGTTCTTCTTCTTCTTGATCAGCGTCGGCCACCGCAACCCGCGAGCTTGCTTCGATTTCTCCGTCGCTGGTTATTTCCCACGAGATCACGTCAAAGCCCGACTTTTCAAGCTGTTTCAAGATTCTCTTTGCATCTGTCTGGAAGCGGCCACTGCCGCCCAGCAAGGTAACCTCATTGTCCTTGAGTGCAAACGTAACCTCGTTGGTTTCTTTTGTTGCGCTTGGCGGGCCCTCGACAATGCTGTATGTGTGCGAAAGTATGCGCCTAATGGTGGACTCACACTCGCCGCAGTGAATGTTTGTAAAATTTAAAACAAACTTTTGCATTTGTGTGGATGTAGAAATTGAAACGGCTGGATCCCTTGTCTTTGCCTTTGCCTTTGCTGTTGCTGTTGCTGTTGTCTTTGCCTTTGCCTTTGCCTCTGCCTCGTCTTCCCTCCTCTGGTACTTATGCTTTAATCTGAGTCAATTGTGCCAGTCTTGAGCTCTTTGTGCCATTTTTTTTATTCTTTTCTTTTTTTTTTTCTTGGTGCGGCATTTGCGCCACTCAGTATAGAGCCACCTCCTGTTTATCTCCCAGATCAGCCAGACAAGAGAGTATGTGTATTTTCCTATAGATCTATATAGGATATCACCGTGGGAATGAGCATGCCACAGAACAAGCCCACAATCTTTTCGGGAATAGTGTGGTAGAATATCGACGTGATTGTGTATGAAACAGCCCATAGACCAAGAAACAAAAGGGAGACAGAGACAGCAAGCTGTCTTGTCTTGGAGTGCAGTGCAGCAGCAGCAGCAGCACCAGCGGTGGTGGTGGTGGTGGTGGTTGCTGTGGCACTATGGGGCACCCCGCGTTCAAAATCCAGAGACAGTACGTTGCCAGCCGGGAGAAACGTCGAGTCTGCCATCACCAAGTACCACACAAGCAAGCTGCTGCTTATTAGCATCGTGTAGTGGCTGCTCAGATCAAATACTGCAACCCACACCCCGCCATTCCTGACACACTCGTATTCTCGCAAAGAGCCCGCAACGGTGCAATGCGCCCCGGAAAGCACGCTGATTCGCTCAAATATGGGCGAACCGAAAAACCACTCAATAAGCGCCACCACCCAAAGAGTATCTAGGACAAAGATCTTGACACACCTCGCCAACTGCACCCTATTCGGCTTTAGGGTATATACATTGAGCCAGTAGAGCAGCGTGAACCAGAAGTAGCAGTAGAACCGCACCACGTAGTTTTCCAAAAACCGGACAAACCATAAAGTGCTAATGTAGCCATTGTACTGCTTGAAAGCTAGCGTGAGCGGGATTGATCCTAGAAATACCGCCGGGTACGCCCAGTAGACAAGTTCCCAGCGCGACAATGAGACCCAGGCTGGTGGCATGGCATATGTGGTGGTGGTGGTGGTGGTGGTGGGGCTGAGTGGGGTGGTGGTGCGCATTGTAGTATCCATTTTCCGTGTTTCCCTTTTTTTCCCCCTTCTGTCATGTGCCTCTCACGTGAATTTGATAATCTGACGCTGCCGCCATGCATCAGTAGTAACCTTTCAAGACCGACCGATGTGCAGCAATAGTCAAATGGTGACCCAAAAAGCCCGTGACTTACTAATCACCTCATCGCTAACTGCATTGCAAAAAGGAGCAACCACCATCTGCTATGCTATCACGAGCTGCAAAGTATGCTGTGCCTCGTGGATGGAGGACAACAATTAGAACCTTGTCATCGGCAACCAACCCGACATTGAGACCCGCCACCACCACCGCCAAGAACGGGTCCAACCCCGCGCTCAGATTTCCCTGTCTCGACAAGCTAGAACGAAGAACTCAAGAGTTATCTGAAGGAGTGGCCAAAGTGCAGCACGTTTCGTCTCTCGACTCGGGTCCTGAACCAGCCTACGGCTTTGTGAGGTCGGGGTTCAAGACGTACAAATCACAAAAGCCAATCTTTTTGGACAACGGGGGGTACCTCCCAGAATACGACATTGCATACGAGACCTGGGGCGAGCTCAATGCGGACAAGTCGAACTTGGTGCTTGTGCACACGGGGCTTTCGGCGTCATCACACGCCAAGTCGCAGCCTGAAAACAAAAAGAAGGGGTGGTGGGAAAACTTTATTGGCCCGGGGAAGTACATTGACACCGACAAGCACTTTGTGGTTTGCACCAACGTCCTTGGCGGGTGCTACGGCTCTACGGGTCCCTCCTCAATCGACCCCGCCAACAACGAACAATACGCCACGAGGTTCCCCATCCTCACCGTGAATGACATGGTCCGAGCCCAGCGGGAGTTGGTTAGAGACGTGTTTGGGGTGCACAAGCTACATGCCTCCATCGGGGCATCTATGGGTGGCATGCAGTCGTTGGCGTACGCGTGGGAGTTCCCCGACGAGGTGAACAAGGTGGTTTCCATATCAGGGTGTGCCCGGTCGCACCCTTATTCGATAGCGTTGAGGCATACCCAGAGACAGGTGTTGATGAGCGACCCCAATTGGAACCGGGGGTTTTACTACGGCAAGGTGCCCCCACACGTGGGGATGAAGCTCGCGAGAGAAATCGCCACCGTGACCTACCGCTCGGGACCCGAATGGGAGTACCGGTTTGGTAGACACCGCGCCGACCCCAGCAGACCGGTGGCATTGTGTCCCGATTTCCTTGTAGAGACGTATTTGGACCATGCCGGCGAAAAGTTTTGTCTCGAGTACGACGCCAATTCGTGGCTCTATGTGCTGAAGGCAATGGACTTGTTTGACTTGGGCCAGGCCAACATGGAGAAGGCCTTGCAGACCCGAGTCTTGGCGGAACAAAACTACCTCAGCAGCAAAAACGTTGTCAGCGACTCGGTGGTGCCCAAGGTTCCCTACACTGAAACGTCGGCACTGGCCACGGTAACGGTTGAGGAGGCACTTGCAGACTTGACACGGGGGATGAAGAAATTGGCAAACAAGGACGTTTTGGTTGTTGGCGTCGAGTCAGATATTCTCTTCCCCGTCTGGCAACAGCGCGAGATTGCCAATGTGTTGGAAAAGAATAGCGAGGGCGGCAAGGTGGAGTACTTTGAGCTCGGGTCCGACATTTCAAATTACGGACACGACACGTTCCTACTCTCCCTCAATGACATTGGCAAGCCCGTGAAACGGTTTCTTGAGGACAAATAAAGAAAGAAAAAGAAGTGTATATATATATATATACAACTCAATACACAATTGACCCGTGATGGGGGTCCAACTCGTAGCCCAAACTCCTGCTGATGGAGTACACCCTCTCCCTTATATTGGCCACCACGACCTTTGCCAACCCATTGTTTCTCTTCTTTTCCTTGCTGCCCTCGCTCTCAATATGGTGGGGCAACAAATTGTCATGGGCACTCAAGCTCACAAATAATGCAAAGGGAACAAACCAGACTAGCAACCCAAAGAACGAACAAACCTCGGGGAAGCTGGGGATGGTGGGAGGCACGTAGTCGGGCCGCAACCGCACCTCCAATGGTGGGATGTAGGGGTTGTGGAAGTGGTTGAACCACAAGAAATGGTTGGCAATTACCAACACGCACGAGGCAAGGAAAACCGGGCTCGTCAATTCAACGTACGGGAACCGGGCCAAGTTTTGTAGGTATACCCAGTACGAAAAGATCGAGAATGCGGTGAGCTTGAATGGGAACTTGTCGAATATAACGAGAAGCACCAATGTGGCAATTATGGCGTAGATCAGCTTGCGCAAGAACCGCTTTGTTGGCTCGGTGTGCTCCTCAACTAGTTCGGAGACGTAGTAAAGCCCGGACGCTATAGACAACACGAGGAACAAAAAGCCAACAACAATTCCTATATAGGAAAGCAATTTGAGAAACATGGATGGTGAAGCGGATAGTTGAAGTGGTTGCCGCTGATTTTTTTTTTTTTTTTTTTTTTTTTTTTTCCTTGGGAGGGGTGTTGGTTTTGGCGTTGGAGCTTTCGGGCCACAAATCACGACGCGCTTACACACTTGCCAGTAAAGCGGGAAACAGAGGACAGTGGAATACGCACAATGTTGGTGGTATATACTCTAATCATAGATCTCCATCGGTGGTATATACTCTAATCATAGATCTCCATCGGTGGCAATCTATCTGTGTTGTAGAACCAGTTGTTGTTCCGCAACTCCACGTCTAGCCAATCTGCCGGAAAGTACACCAAGTGGCCCTGTATTGCCAGCAACAACTTTTCCGCCGACCGCTTGTCATAAACCGCATCGCCATTTTGGATCTTCCTGCGACTCATCAAGGTCCCGGCTCTCACTTTTCTAACCCTACCAGGAACGGTTTTCGGGGACGAGTGCTTTGGTGTCTCTTTCTCGGTTTCTTCTTCGTACCCAGGAGATTCTCTTTCCAACCCAGGCGACTCTACATCCAAACCAGCCGTTTCTCCCCCCTCCAACGCAGGAGTCTTTTCAACCTCGGGTTCGTCTTGCGCTTCTGTATGTTTTTCGTGAAGCTCACTTATCCCCGCCAAGCTGCTGACCCGGCGACTAAGACGCGTACGGAGCTTGGGCGGGTCGAGCTCCAGGTTGCCCAGAGCGCCCTTTTCTGGCGGAACCTTGCCCAACAAGCCGTACCCTTCAGCCCCTTCGTTTTCAGTGGCGGCATTCAATGACTTGCGGCCGCCGCTGCCGCTGCCGCTGCTGCTGTTGTTGTGGCTGATATTGATATTGTTGTGGCTATGGCTGCTGCTCTTAGCCTCGTGTTTGCTGTCGCTCTTGCTATTGGCACTATAGGTCTGGTCGTTGTTTGAATAGTCTTTGCCAGGCTCCAACGAGTCGTTCTTTGTCGTGGGAGTCTTGCCGCCCTGGTTCTCTGCATCCTGGGACTCCACAAAGGCGCTCTGGAGCTTGCTAAAGTGGGTGTACTCCGACCAGCGGGAAACGGTATCGTCAGGCTGGCAGTGGAAAACCATTCGGAAAATCTCAGTGTTTCTCTTTGCAAGCTCGTTCCACAAACTCTCATAAAACTCGGGACACACGGGATCTTCAAACCCGTAGGGGTCAATAAATTTGGACACCTTTACCTCGGGCGTGGTTACACTGTCGATGGTTTCCTTGACAGCAGCGTCGCTGAGCGACACCGTGGGGAACCCGCTGTCGGAACTATGTTCGGCAACGCCATCGGCGCTGCCCACGGGCGTCCCCAAATCGTACTCGGTGGGCACGGGCCGCGCACTCAACCCAAACGCCTCGCGCTTCTTCATCTCTTGGCCCTGCAAGTACCTTTCCTTGGCAGCTGCCCTCTGCAAGTACGAGATCCGCTTGAGCAACATCCACCGCTCCCGGTTTCTCTCCGTGATGATTCTCTCCGACTCGTGGTCCATTTCGTCGGTCATGTACATATCGTCAGACTCCAAAAACTGAGCCACGCTTTCAACGTCGGGCAAAAACGGTCCGGGGACGGGGTCTTCCTCCATAGCGATAAGCGACAAGTCCTTGAGGAACTTGGCGGCGCTGACTCGAGCCCGCGCCGCCAACTTGGACCGGTACTTGTCTATACCGTCACCATACACGTCCTTTTTGTGGACCTCGCTGTTTTGGACCCGGTTGTCGTACGAATGCTTCTTCTTGTCTCTGATTCCCTTGTTGGCCTCGTGCGTGCCGGTTCTATTGTTGAACGAGATGGGCAAGAACAAGGGCGGCGGCATATCGGCCGCATCCTCTTCAAAGATGAACCGCGTGATCTCGGAGTCGAGGGGGCTGATGTTTGTAAAGTTTTTCCATCTATTGGTGCCCTCCGGCACCGCAAGAACGTCCCGCGAGGCAATTTCCACCATGGCTGACAAGTAGCTGTTTTCAATATCCTTAAACTTGCTGGTGGCGTACTTGAGACCCTCGGGTGACCGGGCAAACTTTTCAAACCGCTTGAACCGCCGCTCAACCACATCGTAAATGTCAACTGCTACACCGAGGTGCTCCCTCATCAACCGCATCCTCAAGGTATGGGCAAACTTGGCCGCTTGGTACGGCTCTCCATTCATCGTTGTTTTGACCATTTCCTTGTCCTGCACAATAGCAGCAACTTCAGAGTCCCGCACCCCGCGCATCGACCGCTCATTGATATTGGCACTGCCAATAATGGCAAACCTATCGTCCACAACCATGGTTTTGGCATGGATGTACAACTGCTCGGTGACCAACGACCGGTTGGGCCCAATCTTGCCCCATTTCCGCAACGAAAAGAACTGGATGTAATCGTCAGGAACAATGCCCTTCTTTCTCAACTTGGCAAAGATCGACGTCTCGCCCCTCGATATGGACATGTACTGGCATTGCATAATGACACGCACCGACGAGCCCTCGGCTTGGTCGACTTGCGCTTCAAACCCGGGCATGAGCGGAATCACAATGATGGCCTTCCAGTTGGAGCCTGATTCATGGGCGCGAATAATTCTGTCAACCAAAGCGTCGCCAATCCTGTTCTTCACTTCAATGCCGTCAATAAAGCACGACGTGATAAAAAATTGGTTCTCAATGTAAACAAAGTGCTCCGACTGCTCAATAAGCTTGACGTACGCATTCTGGATCGACTGCTCGTGCTCCTGCAACCCCAACGACCAGTTCCCCGACGATCTCAACAACTGCACTTCGCACGTTCCGTCCAACCCGTGCTCAAGCGCCTCGTCCTCGGTGAAATCGCTCGGGGGTAGCAACAAGGGCGTAAACCTACTGGGCCGCTTTTGCCTCAACAAGTAATTCCATCGCTGAACAAAGTGCCGCGACAAGTCGCGCGCCACCTTGCCGGCAGTGAACATGTGGATATCGTGCCACGGCATCCGGGGCGTGGTGTCCCGGTCGTACATCGACTCGTACGGCTTGTCCAACTCGAAAAAGTCCTTGACCCGGGGGTTGGAGTAGTCCTTCCCGGGGAAGGTCTGGAACTGGGCAAACTTGTCGGCCGTGACCCTGTCTTCTGGTCCCAAGCTTTTGAAATTGACGCCAGAGTCATCGGCCAAGACATGGTCGGGCGTGTCGTACCTGCCGTAGCACAAATCGATACCGCCCAAAAAGGCGTACGTGTTGTCAATGATGCACAACTTTTCGTGATGGGCCCAGAAATAGGTGTTTTGCAACAACTGGTTGGGCGACCTGATCACGTGGATGTTTTCCTCGTCCAACGACAAGATGGAGTGCTTGGTGTATAGCGAGTCGATGGCGACTGTGGACCCGACATTACGGTACACAATGACGTAGATCTTGACCCCCTGTCTGGCCTTACGCTGCAAGAGCCTATCAATCCGGAACTGTTGGTTCCCGAGTGCCGGTCTCCTCAAGTACAATTCGGGCGTAAGCCACCAGTCGTGGATGTATATGACATCCTGGGCCATTTCCAACGCCGACGACACCGCCCAAAAGTAGTCTCTTCCATCAACAAACCACTGGGCAAAACAGTTTTGTCTGATGGGAGCAAAGGAGTCGAACCGGTGCTTCTGCGACCACTCGGTGGAATTCTTCATTGCCACCAACGACCGGATCCACAACCTTTGCTCGCGCGACGATTTGGGACTAAGCACCAATTTCCTCTCCCGGTTTTCCAAGGTGATTTTCAAATGCGGGAACGCAATGTGGCCCGCGTCGTAGCCGCCAATACTGGCAATCTGTTTCTGCACAACCGACGAGTCGTCGTAGTCGGAGTCTTCTTCGTCCTTGACCAAGCTCTCCTCGTGCTTGAAAGTAATCTTAAAGTGCGTGTCCACCAAAAACACCTCTAGCGGCGAGGTGGAGTTGATGTCGGACACGTACATGACATAGGTGCCTCTAACGAGCATCCACTTTTCAGACCGTCTATCAACCATGCCCTTCAAGTCATTGGCCTTAAAGTGGCCGACCCTCCACCCTTGGGTCTTTGTAGAGCTGGTGATGTGGACCGGGCCTTGTTTCCCCTTGTATCCCGTCTCGTAGCTTAGCAAGGACGATATGGGCGAAATCTCAAAAAACACAAACAACAAGTTGGACTGCGCTTTCAACGACATGATTTCAATCAAATCGGTGAGATACTTTTCAACTTCCTTGATGTACTGCGCATTCTTTTCCCTTTTGTTTTCCAATAGTTCGGGCGACCTTTCAAAGGACCCTATGGAAATAATGCTTCCCAACCGCGATCGCACCCGCGAGAGCGTTGACTGGTTCGATGCTATTGAGTTGTTGTCATTGGCCAGTGCCTGGTGGGCTTGGTTGGCATCCTGGTCACTTTTCGATGCACCTTTGAGTCTCTTTTTGGTTGGGTCCTTCTTTCTCAATGGCGGGATGGGGAACTTGGGCAACTTGTTTTCAGCCTTGCTGCGCACCACTTCTTTTCTCCAGTTGTCAAACTTGAATTTGGAGTGGAGGTACAACAAGTCTTTGGTGTTTCTTTCAATGTCCCACGTCATGCGATGCGGGCCCACGCCGTACTCCAAGTCGATCCTGAATCTCCGGATCCTGCTCAACTCGTGGGGCGACACATCGGTAACCTTTAACCCAAGCAACGATAGCAAAAGGGGCGCCCTGGCGATGCCCCTCTCGTCCTCCAACAAGCACGACGCCATCAAATTGATTCCTGGTCCACCCAACGACATGGCCGCAATCAACTTTTGTGCTCTCTCGCCAGCGGCCCGGTCCCGGTTCTCGTCAAACTCGTCCAACTCCGGCGCCGCCGCCGCCGTGCTGTGCCGCTTTGTTTTGCCCTTGCGGCGGTTGAAAATGGAAAACTTCTTTTTGTTTTTTTGGTGCTGCTGCCTAGTGGCATCTTCGGCTGGCGGGAACGTGTCGGTGTTTTCTGCGGATTCGTGCTGGTTTGCCGTTGACCTTCCGCTAAACATTGAGGGTAGAAAGTTGCCGAACGACTGCGAGTGGACAAAGGGGTGTCTATATCTTGGTGCCAGCTCATCCTCCTCCTCCTCCTCCTCCTCCTCCTCCTCTCCCTCCTCTCTCGCCTCCCCTGCCTCCCCCTCCATCCCCTCCTCCTCCTCGTCGTCGTCGTCTTGCACTGGCCCAAACCGGGTCTCCTGTGGATACCTATAGTCGTGATTGCCACCGTCGTCGTGGTCGTGGTGGTGGTGGTCGTCGTCGTTGTCGCCATACGGCTGGCTTCTTTCTGCCTCGGCTTGCTCTTCGTCTGACTGGTACCGCTGCTCTCTTGTGTCTTTGTAGGGACTAAAGAAAAGAGACAATGGGTTTGTAACAATTCTGTGCGAGTCATCATCCTGTCGAAATGGCGATACAGACCGTGACCTACTTACCGCAGGCTTGTCCAACGAGACTCGGCGCATGAGCTTGTCAATGTGAGGCAGCTCTCGCAAGGGCCGCTGCTTCTGCTTCTGCTTCTGCTTCTGCTTCTGCTTCTGCTTCTCCTCGTGCTCGTGCTCATGCTCGTGGTCAGAACCATCAACATCGGGTCCATCAGTGCCTTTTTCTTCTTTCCCCTCTATCTCGTCAAGTTGAGGGACCCTGTACCCATTCCGGAGCTTTTGTTCTCTAAACTTTGGTATTTGGTGCTCATGGTTGTCTGCTAAAGATGGATTTGTCCCATTATTCTCTGGCATGGTGGGGAGCTGGCAGGGTTCAAAAAGAAAAAAGGGCTGTCAGACTCTAGTGTAGGCTATGTCTATGATACGCAATGGAGATGAAGCTCAGCCGTTGTGAATGTTGAGGGTGTATATAATCTTTTGCTATTGTTGTCTACGTGCCAAGCAGTCTCCGTAGTTCCCAAACACGAGGGACAGAGAGTGAAAGAGAGACAGCAACAAAAAAAAAAAAAAAAAAAAAAAAGAGGCAATTAAAATTTTACTCCTATCCCATGCCGGACCATCCACTACACACAAAGAAATACACATCCTTCACTTTAATAACGACGTGTCCAACCTAATCTTGTGGCCAAGCCACAATGCATTGTCGGTGTGGTCCTTCAAATCCCCCTGGTCGGTTCTAGGATGTATCAACACCGACAATTTCCCGTGGTGTAGCTGAAAGAAGGGCACTACAACCTTGAATATCTCGGGGCTCTTAAAGTCCAACTCCCACATGTTGATTGGATGGGGGCCAATGGGCTTGTCCCAAAACTTGTGGACCCGTATGTCGCCGGCCTCAATCTCTTTGGCAAAGTCCACCAACACCTTTTCTCTAAGGTCGTGGGCAAACTGTCTCTCTTGCGCATTGTTGTTGTTCCAGTACGTGTGAACGTCGTACGACTTGATACCTCCGTAGAATGCCATCTGGTAAAGGGATTGTCAATGGTATGGGGTGATGGGACGGCTGTGTGATGGGATGGGATGGTATATGGTTGTGATTCCCGCCACTCGACTTCTTATCCATTAAATACCTTTTTGGAAGGCGGCGGGGGCGTGGAGACAGAGAGAGCAGCAAGGAAAAAAAGTCAGGACTGGTTTGTCAGCTTAGTCAGCCGCAGCCTCTCACCATCAGTACAGACATGTGAAAGCATATGCTAACTCACAGGCACATCTTTCAACTGGATATCCACATAGTCTTCGGCCCGGTGGCTTTGTCCCTCGAGCACCAGTATGTCATCGGCAGGCGCTCCCTCTTCACTATGCAACTGGCTATACCTCACTCTTTCCTGTCTTGCTTTCCCCTTCCTCCAGTTCATGTACAATGTGCACGCCAACACCCCGGTCAAGCTGCCGGCAACGTTACTGGCAATATCGTAGACGTCAAAGGCGCGGGCCGGGTTGACGACGCTCTGGATGATCTCCAGGCCCACGCTCATCCCGAATGTGCACACACCAAGCACAATTGCCCTAACCACCTTCAATGACTTGTACTGGGTGTCGAATATAAAGTAGAACTCAACGGTGAGAATGCAAAATGTGAAAAAGTGAATGGTCTTGTCGTGCGCAAGAGATATCAGAGCGAACCCGAGGTATCCCGCTCCAACCAAGGTGAGAATGAAAACTGGGGGTTGCTGTTAGTGACACTGTGTTGGGGCACATGCCAGAGGGGCACGTTACATACTTGCTAGCACAGGATAACGAATCGACACCATTGTTGCTCGGTTGCGTCTATGGATGTTCACTGGTGTTTTCTGGTGTTTTTGAGTGGTTTTCAAATCTTTTTTTTATATATATTTTTGTAAATTTTCGTTGCTTTTCTTGACAAACAACTGGGATCAAGTTAACAAACCACCAGCATGAGAAACTGGAGCGTGGTGAGACGAGCGATTCCCGACTTTACCGGGCCATGTCTCTCCATACCCCGGCGTCACGCCTCTATTGACTATCTCCTTTCTTCGTTGCCCCCGAGACAAGACAGCAACAAGGCCATCGCCGAGGCTGCTTCGTTTTTCGAGGCTAAGCAAACCACAGCACCACAACAAAAGACACCACCACGAAAGACACCACCACAAAAAGCACCGGTTGTCAATGTCGGAGACCTCGACGCCAGCTTCAACCCCGAATATTCCGTGTTTGGACCCAAACAGGTATCCAAGTCGCAAACGTTTTTCAATAATGCAAAGTACGAGTTGGAATGGACATTGGCCAGCTACGACGAGATCCCCGATGTGAAATTTGCCCGATTGGACAAGGAGAGACGCGACAAGCACGACAGGATGGATCCGTATTTACGAGCCGCCCAGAAGCAACAACCACTTTCCAAAAAGTCATTTGGGATCCAGCCGAAACTTTTGCACGAGCTTCCCGAAGTGCTATTGTTGGGCCGGGCCAATGTGGGCAAGTCTTCTCTCATCAACAACTTGATTATCGGCACTGGCAATTTCAAGAACAAGTCCGCTGAGTTGGCCCGGGTGTCGGCGCGTGCCGGTTTCACCAAAACTCTCAACTGCTTCAACATTTCTCACAAGCTTCGGTTGATCGACAGCCCCGGGTACGGCAAGTTTGGCACCAGCAAGCAGGGGCAAGTGGTTATGGATTATGTCAGCAAACGCCACCAGCTCAAAAAGGTTTACTTGTTGATTGATTCTGTGGAGGGGTTCACGGACGAGGATTTGGTGGTGGCCAACAATATCATGGAACAGGGCGTGGACATTGACATTATCTTTACCAAGGTGGATCTCGTTGTTGAAAAGTATTTAAAAAGAGCAGCTGTTTCGCAACCTGGCAAAGTGGGCACAAAAGAGGTACGAAACCACTTTGCAAGGATTATACATGAGTCAGCCATCGATGACATTCTTGCCACACCCCGCTACTATTTCAGCAATACTTGCACCAACAGGTGGTGGTCAAAGACGGACGGCACGAAAACAATACGCTGTGGCGTGGTCGAAAGCTGCAAGCTCCTTTGACTGTAAGCTGTAAGCTGTAAGCTCCAGAAAAGTGAAAGCTCCTTTGGCTGGAAGCTCCATTGACATTTGCATGTATATACTGAGATAAAAGACGACATCGCACTAGTTTCTTCCCCTGAACCCACCTCTAGACCCACCACGACTCGACCCTCTGAATCCGCCTCTAGAGTCACCACCAAACCCGCCTCTACCACCATTGAATCCACCTCTAGAGCCACCTCTACCACCACTGAATCCACCTCTAGAGCCACCTCTGCCACCACTGAATCCACCTCTAGAACCGCCTCTGCCGCCACCAAAGCCGCCTCTGGAACCGCCTCTGCCGCCACCAAAGCCGCCTCTGCCCGGTTTGCCAACACCGCCAGCCGACTTTCTCTTGGGCTTGGGCCCAACTTGAGGTGGCTTGGGCAAAAATCTTTCCAACGGTAACAACTTGTCTGGTCCTATGTAAAACTTGTCGCCATCTTTGAAGCTCTCGGCCTTGACGCCGTCGGATGGTTTTATGGTAAAGAAAACCTCGTTCAATGGGCCCAAAATCTCGTCAACCTTGCCTACCTGGGTCTTGTTTTCCAAATAGATTGGGGCATTGAAATAAGGAATCTTGACATTGATCGAGCGACACACAATGTCGCCCTCGCACGCTTGCATAAAGGAACCCATTTCCAAAACGGTATCGGGTGGACCTTGTTGTATTGGGCCGGGTCTGCCGCCGCGGCCGCCTCTGAATCCTCCTCTGCCTCTGTTCATGATGATGTCTTGTGTCTATTTGGTGAGCAGCTCTTCTCAAAATGAAAAATTATTTCTCCTGTAAGAAGAAAAAAAAAAAAAAAAAGGATGTCCTTCCCGTCTCTTTGGTGACGACAATGTCGTAAAGCACAAGAATGTCGCAAGCACCAGAGAAAAGTCGTGTCCTGTAACAAAGAACTTTCGGCAACTACCGACAGGGACGTCAGCCAGACAGAGAGACAAAGACAAAGCAACAACAACGTTTTAAACACAGGTAACCAGCGTGGAAACACATAGACAACAGGCACAAGAATTTCATTGACCTAGAATCATGAGCGTTTCCTTGAGTATGTACTTATGGCAGCAGGATCCCGCTGCACCCAGTTTTATTCTTTCCCTCCTCCTCCTCCTCCTCCTCCTCCACAACCCGTACTAACCGGTTTTTCCAGATACCCCTACTTTCAAAGTGGGGCTCACACCGGAGGAAAAGAAGTTGTATACACAGCTATTCAAGGCATTGGACCCGGAAAACAACGGCATTGTAACGGGTGACAAGGCCAGATCGACCTTTGAAAAGTCGGGGTTGCCACCCACCGTGTTGGGAGAGATCTGGCAGCTTGCTGACCAAAACAATTTGGGGTTCCTCACCCAGTTTGGGTTCTGCTACGCCATGAGGTTGATTGGGTATACGCAAGCAGGGCAACACCCAGCACCGGGACTTGGGGACTACCCGGGCCCATTGCCCAAGTTTGCCACACTTTCAGCGCCAATGCAACCCCAGTCAACCAGCAGTTCCTTAATGTCGAGCCAGCCAAACTCGGCCGTCCCCTCGGCTGGCGCACAAGAGGGCTACGTTACTCTGGTGTCCTCTGCTGACTACCAAAAGTTTAGCCATTTGTTTGTCAAGACGGTGGGATCGCCCCAGGGCGAGTTGAGCGGGGTTCAGGCGAGAGACATTTTTTTGAAGGCCAAGTTGCCCAACCAGATTTTGGGCCAGATTTGGAACTTGGTGGATAGGTACAATACCGGCAAGCTCAATGTTGGTGCTTTTGTGATTGCCATGCACCTCATCCAGGGGCTTTTGAGTGGTCAAATCAAGCAATTGCCTCCGTTCTTGCCCGAATCGGTTTGGCAATCGGTAGAAGGAGGTGAGACTACCCCTCAGTCGCAACACCTGAACCAGTCTCAGTCTCAGTCTCAGTCTCAGTCTCAGCCACAGTACCCGTACCAGGCCCAGCCGCAGTCTCGCCAAACATCACAGGGCTCAGTAAGCTCCCAGCAAACTGCTATTAGACATCCACGGGAGGATCCGTCCGACTGGGTGGTTACGCCAACACAAAAGCAGCAGTACGAAGCGATTTTCAACAATATTGACAAGGAAAAAAATGGTTACTTGAACCCTGACCAAGTGGCCTCGTTTCTTATGACGTCAAAATTGAACCAGAAGGATTTGGCAACTGTGTGGGACTTGGCCGACATTCAGAATTCGGGCATTTTCACCAAATTGGAGCTCTCAATTGCCTTGTTTTTGGTGAATAGAAGGTTGGCTGGCGGAGACTTGCCAAATATCATTCCTGACTCTTTGGTGACATCGTTGAAGGATCAACCAGCAGCAGTGCCAGCAGTACCAGCAACGGCAGTACCAGCACCAGTGCCAGCAGTGCCAGCAGCGGCACCAACTCAAACGTCGCGCCAAGTTACCGGGTCCGGTCAAGTGACTGCCCCACATCCACCTGCAAACATTTCCTCGCCACAAAAATCCAAATCGTCAATCGATGATTTGGCAGATATTTTTGGATCTACAACTGCGAGCCCTGCTCCCCAGCAAACTCTTCAACCCAGGTCTTCCAGTAGTGACTTGTCGCACCGCGAGATGCCCAAGGTTCGCAACACACTTACTGGATCATTCAAACCAACGTCTACGTTTGGCCAACAGTTGTTGCAAAAGCAGGTTACGTCTCCGGCTGAAGAAAAGAAACAGGATAGCTTGTTGGGCGAAGACGTGCAAGCCGCGCTGCCCGCCCCAGTTCAGCAGCAGCAGCCACCACAACCACCACAACCACCACAGCCACCACAACCACCACAGCCACAGCCACCACAGCCAAAGTCTGTCAACTATGACGCATTGAGAAGCGTTCCGCCACCACCTCCACACAACAGAGGCACCAGCCCAAGCTTCTCCTCGCCCCAGCACCAAGCTTTCCCTCAACCAAATAGAGCACCATCTCAGCAGTCGCCAGCTTCCAACGACGATCTTTTGGCCGACCCCGCCATTTCTGGCCAGTTGTCGCAAGCCACGTCAGACATTGCCAACGTGTCCAACCAAATCAAGTCGCTCACGCAGCAGACAACCAGCTTGCACGAAAAGAAAACTCGAGCCGAGCAGGAGCTCAGTCGTATTTTGAACACCAAGGTGGAGATTGAAAACAAGTTGAAGCAGTTGAGAGTGGCGTACGACAATGAGGTGAAGCAAGTGGAAGAGGTGGAGGGAAACTTGGCAACGGCCAAGGAGGAGACCGAAGCGTTGCGGTCGGAGGCCTCTATTGCCGAAGCCAAGTTTAATAGCTTGTCGTCTGAGTTGCACGAGAAGCAAGTTGCCATGGAAAATTTGCAAAAGGAGAATGGCGTTTTGAAGGAGAAGCTCGGCCACTTGAATGCGGAAATAGCCGAGGTGGAAAAGCAGGTGGCGGCCAAGGGTGCCGACACCCAGGCCTTGTCGAACCAAGTGTCGGTAAAGAAGTCGCAGGTGCAGGTGGCTATTGTCAAGAATGAGGAGTTGAAGAGCAAGATTGCCGAGATTGAAGCGTCGCACAGGCAGTTGCAGTTGCAACTCGACAATGCCGAGAGGGAACGGTTGGCAGCTGAACAGCATACTCGCGAGTTGAATCAAAAGTCGGTTGAGGTTGAAAAGAACAAGCCCAGCAAGCCGAGCGCGGGGATTGCCGCCGTTGCCGCTGGCGCCGCTGGTGGCGCTGCTATTGGAGCCGCCCTTGGCGGGGCCGGAAGCGTGGTTCACCACCTTGTTTCAGACTCGTCTGTGCCAGTGCCCGAGCCTGAGCCTACAAAGCCAGCAGAGTCCACCAGGTCTATTGGTTCCAAGGATGTTGATGTTGAACCAGCGGCGCAGGCCCCACAATCGTCAGGGCCCGGGCCCGCGGACTATGCTACAAATGCGACATCGTCTGTTGCCACCGACAATGTAGATGAAAACGACCAGGAAAATGACCCGGAAAACGAAACCCCAGTCACTTCACCCAGCAATTCAGATTTCCAGTTCCAGCAAAACCTGAATGTGGGGATTGCCGGGGGCATGGTGGGCATGCCGGGCGTTTTGGTTGGCGTGCAAAGAACAGAGTCGTTGACTTCGAGCGTGCAGAATAATGCTGCGTTGTCGGTGCGCGACGACAATATTGACGAGATTAGCGACCGCGAAACGTTGGAAAATGCTGATTCGGAAGAGACTGTGCCCAACACTGCCAACACCGAGAGTTTGGACCAGGATAAGGGTTCCTCTGGTGTGGGCTCATTTGAGTTGGTCAACACCGAGGAGGCAAGGTCGCCCGAACTTGCTGGAGACGAGTTTCCGCCAATCAAGGAGCTCGATTACCAAGAGAGCGATTCTGGCGAGGAAGACGACGACAGGTCGCAAAAGTTTGACGATGCAGTGGATAACTTGGGCCAGTCCGAGTCAACCGAGCCGCAAGTACCAGCCACCAACAAGCTCGCCGACTTTGATAGCGCGTTTGACAATTTGGAGCCAGCGGCCCCTGAGACTGAAGCCTTTGGCGACGACGAGTTTGCTGGGTTGGAAGCGGCGCAAGTCGACACTGCCAACGACGCCGAGTTTGGAGACGAGCACGATGTTGGGCTTTCAGATGAATTTACCGTGTCCAATGCCCCTGATTTTTCGGATAGACAACCGGCCACGGCCGGGTCCGACGACAATGATGAGTGGGAACAGTTGTTTGCTGGATTTGGCAACGCGCCTCCGCCGGCTGCTGCCCCAGCCGAAACTGTAACGCCATCGCAGCCGGTCTCAGGACATGCATCAGTTGAGCCGCCCACGACCAACGAGACTAACGAATACGCCATCCAGGAGCTCGTTGGCATGGGATTTGACGAAGCCACCGCAATCGATGCCTTGAAGAAGCAAAACTGGAGCTTAGATGCCGCTACGAATTTCCTATTAGATAACGCATAAGTGGGCTGACACACACAAACACATACCGACAAGTTGGTTTCCGATTGCATCATCTTGTGCTAATCGGAGAAGCGGTGGAGCTTTTGGTGGATCTCCAATTTTTTTTCTTTTTTGCTGTGGCGTCTTTTTGTTTTTCTCTCTCTGTTCCTTGTTGTGTGTATTTCGTAATCCGCTGCCATATTTGTCCTTGTCTGTGGCCGCGAGCCATAATTTGCATCAATCACGCCAGAACGGAAAAGTCAGGAGGAGAAGGAGAAAGAAAAAAAAAATTGTACCCTGGATCGGGTCGGGCCACAGCGTAGCACGCTATCAGAGCAACTGTGGAGTCGGCGAGATGAAATAGGCACTGTATGGGAGATAGCGCCCGTGGCCGCACACACCCGGTGGCCGTTATATATATAATTATATATATATATGTATCGAGATATACCCCAGTTTACTTCAAAAGTAAAGTAGTATACACCCATTAATTAAAATCACAAATCAGCAAAGATGGCACAAAAGTTTGGCAACTACGATATCCACTTCAACAAGGACGTTGACGAGGTCGACGCCGATGGCGTGTTGGTCATCAACAAGCAAAACAGAGAACAGGCCAAGTACCCCGACTTTTTGCCAACGTGGGACCCCAGACAAAAGTTCCCACCCTTGAAGTTTGAAAAGCACATTGACCCCGCCACCAGAGCCGACCCCACGTTCCCCAACTTGTTCCCCAAGGATGGCAAGCACTCAATCAAGAGAATCACCCCCAAGTTTGGTTCCGAGATTGACGGCATTCAGTTGTCCCAGTTGAGCGACAAGGGAAAGGACGAGTTGGCCTTGTTGCTTGCGCAAAGAAAGGTTTTGTTGTTCAACGACCAGGACTTTGCCAAAAAGGGCCCGGGCTTTGCCGTTGAGTTTGGCAAGTACTTTGGCAAATTGCACATCCACCCCAGTTCCGGGTCGCCCAAGGGTCACCCAGAGTTGCACATCACCTACAGAAGACCAGACGAAGGTGAAATGGACAGGATATTCGCCAACAGAACCACAAACACCTCTTTCCACAGCGACGTGACGTACGAAATCACCCCCAGCAGATTCACCTTGTTCCAGGTGTTGGAGTCTGGCGATGGCGGCGACACTGTCTTTGCCGACACCACCGAGGCATTCAGAAGGTTGTCCCCCGCATTCCAAAAGAGATTGGAAGGGTTGCACGTGTTGCACACGTCCGAAGACCAGGCCGCCAACTCGACCCACCAAGGTGGCGTGGAGAGAAGAAAGGCCGTTTCAAACATCCATCCCTTGATCAGATTGGACCCCGTCACGGGCGAAAAGAGCATCTATGTCAACAGAGCCTTTGGCCGTCGTATCGTGGAGTTGAAGCAGGAGGAGTCGGACTTTTTGTTGGACTTTTTGTACAACCACATTGAAAGGTCCCACGACTTGCAGTTGAGAGTCAACTGGGAACGTGGCCAGAGAAACAAGGTGGCCTTGTTCCACAACAGCGGAGTGTCGCACACCGCCACTTTTGACACCGACAATGGCGAAGTGAGACACGCTTTCAGAATCAGTGTGTTGGGCGAGCGGCCCATTTCTGACATCAAAGACCTCAA
>JAKTZW010000434.1:0-25583 GCA_030579015.1 Zhuliangozyma blackwelliae | reverse complement strand
AAAAAAAAAAAATTTTCTATCTGGTCCAGGCGTCATTGCCAATGAGTGGAGAAAGAACGGGCAGTGTCGTGTATATTTCCCGTTTAGGAAGTCTACAGTCAACGGCTATATACAAGATGTAGAGTTTTACGCAATGTACCACTTCCAAGCTCCAGCTCCCCCTAGCAGTCGCACACTCCAGGGGCTCGCGGGAATGCAGACACGTCTCGGATATTGTCGTGTCCCGATAAGAACGTAATCAACCGTTCAAAGCCCAACCCAAACCCGCCGTGGGGAACGGTGCCGTTTTTGCGAAGGGCCAAGTACCACTCCATGTCGTCCACTTGCATATTGTGCGCCTTCATATTGTTCACCAACACCCCATAGTTGTGCTCCCTCATTGATCCACCAGCAAGCTCGCCAAACTCGGGAACCAACAAGTCAAAGCACGCCACCGTTGGCCGCGTGGGGTTATAGTCTCGCGACTTGAGCATATAGAATGGTTTCTGTGCCTCGGGGTAATCGGTAACAAACACGGGACCGTTTTGGGCAAGAAACTTTTCGTGCTTCAACTGTAACGAGTCGCCCCATTTTAGCAGCTGTTCCTCCTTTGACAACCCTAGCCCAGCATTGACCGCCTCTATTGCTTCGGTGTATGTCAACCTCGGCCACGGCTTGTCCAACACCTGGTGCCACCTCTTTGTAACCTCCATATTGTCGATATACGTCCCGCCCAAGTAGTCGCTGCCGTCGCGGACCAACTCGCGGGTGACGTGCTTGACAAACGACTCGGTGAATGCCAACAACTGCTCCATCTCGTCGAGGTGGCAGAGCTCCGCCTCCAACATCCAAAACTCGCTCAAGTGTCTCGTGGTGTTTGAGTTTTCCGCCCGAAAGCACGGGGTCAATGTCCACGCCCGGTTCACCGCCAATGCCAACGCCTCAAGGTGCAATTGTGTAGACACCGTGAGGTACGCATCGGACCCGAAAAAGTCGTTGCCCAGCGTGATTTTAAATGTCTCACCAGCGCCCTCACAATCGGAACTGGTAATTATCGGCGGCGACACCTTGACGAACCCATTCTGGTTATAGAAATCCATGCATTTTGTTTCGATAAATGACCGCAACCGCAAAAACGACGCAAGCGTGGACGCGCGGTGGCGCAACGACGGCACCGACCGCAAGTGTACCATGGACGTTGCCTTTTTTTGCAACGGGTAGTCGTCCTCAACGTCGCCAATCACAGTTATGGCGTGCTTGGGGTCAGTAGGGTTGTACACCAACTCAAACGGCTGCGCGCCCTTCCCCGTCACCCAGTCTCCAGTCACAGCAATGCTCTGGCCCACTTTCAACTTGGGAATGGTGTCCCTCTCGCCCTGCAAGACAATGCCCAAGTTTTCCGAGCACGACCCGTCAGAGAGGTCTACAAACGACCGCTTCTTCATGCTGCGCATGCTCTTGACGTGGCCTCTCGCCTCCAACACTTGGCCCGGGGGTGCAGGGTGTGTAAGCTGGTGCTTGATTGTGGGGTGGAGACCTGGCGTGGAGAGTGCCCTAACAAACAGCGGTATTCGCGAGGCGATAAACCGGCGACAAAGCATTGTGTGGTTAGTGGTTATGGTAAATATATATATATATGTATTTTTTTCGTTTTTTTTTCTTTCTACAAACAAGCCATCAGTCTCTCATCACCCCACATATGTACACACACCATTCACATAGCGGCGACTATGTATCCCACGCGAGCGACTCGCTCGATGCCATGGTTGAGACATACCACTCCAAAGGCTTTAAAGTAGTGTGCTTGACGGAGCACATGCCGCGGTTGCACTCCCGTTTCCTCTACCCAGAAGAACACGACAAGCAGTATACCGTACAAGACCTCGAGGCCGATTTTAACAAGTACTTGGTCCACGCCAAAGCGCTACAGGAAAAGTATCGACCAAAAATGGCAATTGTTGTTGGGTTGGAGGTGGAGGGTATAGACGAGCAACACATTGAGTATTCGCGGGTGCTTGCTTCCAAGGTGCAAATGCTCGTGGGGTCGGTTCACTTTGTCCACAGCATCCCCATTGACTTTAGCCCCGAGTTGTGGGTGCAAGCCCGAAACTCCACCACCGATAAAACCACCCGGGCGCTCTACCGCGACTACTTTGCCTTGTTGGGCAAGGTTCTCACCTTGCACCCGCAGGTGGTGGGACACTTTGACTTGATTAGGTTGATGCAGCCGGTGGACGATGTTGACCCCACAACGGGGAAATTGACCGCCGAGGTGGATATTGAAACCGACTGGCCCGAAGTGTGGCTGTTGATTGTTTCCAATATCGAAACCGTTGTTTCTTATGGTGGATTGTTTGAGTTGAACTCGGCGGCTATTAGAAAGGGATGGTCTACGCCGTACCCGCGACGCGACCTTGCTCAGGCGATAATCAAGCACGGCGGCAGGTTCTGTCTCTCGGACGATGCGCATTCAGTCGCACAGGTGGGTCTCAATTACGGCAAGGTGTGGGAGTATATCAAGTCCTTGGGCATTGAGCGCATCTACAATCTTGACGAAAACGCACAAGTGGTTTCTCAAAAAGTGGAGGGGGAGATGTGAGAGAGGAGGGAGGAAGATAGGGAGAGAGAGAGAGAGAGAGAGGGAGGGAGGAAGATAGGGGGAGGGAGGAAGAGAGGGAGGCAGCCACGGTGTTTAAAAGCTAAACAAGAGAATTTCTACTAAATATATTACCAACTACTCCTTATGGCTTACATCTTCCGGTGAATCTAGGATACAACGAGCAGTCCCGAACAGTAAACCTGTCGCACAACCAGGCCAAGATTCTCTCGGTTCCCAACCCGTACCCACCGTGGGGACAAGTACCGTACTTTCTCTGGTCCGAGAACCAATAGTAGGCCGAAGCGTCCAACTTTTCCCTCTTGAACGCAGCCATCAACTCGTCATAGTCAAAAGCCCTCATGGACCCACCGGTGATTTCGCCCACGGTGGGCATCAACACGTCAACCGACTCGGTGACCCGTGGGTCGTCGGCGCATTTCTGCATGTAAAACGACTTGATTTCGACGGGGAAACGAATCAACAAGATGGGCTGGTTGATGGTGTCGGTCATCTTACGCTCAGCCGCCTCGGCAATGTCGTCGCCAAACTTGAACTTTTCGCCATCCTCGTTGGGGATGCCGTGCTCGTTCAACCACTCAAGGGCGTCAATGTACTCCATTCTCTTAAAGGGCATGCTTGGCGCCTTGAACCCCGGGTTCAATTGCTCAATCAAGGGCCCGGCAACGGGGTCTTCCAACACGTACTGCACTGTCTTGGTGATCAACTTTTCCAAGTGCGACAACAAGTCGTCAAACGATATAAACGCGAGCTCCGACTCAATGTGGGTGTATTCGCTCAAGTGTCTTCTGGTGTGGGACTTTTCGGCTCTAAAGGACTCTTGCACACAGTAAACGTCGCCCAAGGCAGGCAAGCATGTTTCAAGGTACAACTGCGACGACTGGGTGAGGTACGCTTCCTCGCCGTAATAGTCCATTTTGAACAATGTCGAGCCACCCTCCACTTGGGTTTGCACCATGCATGGGGGTGTCACTTCCAACAAGCCCTCCTCGGCAAAAAATCTCCGAATGGCTCTCAAAAACGACGCCCGCACCTTCATAACGGCGGAAAGCGTCTCTCCTCTCAACGCCAAGTGGCGCTGGTCAAACAACAACGAGGGGTCGGACCCCTCGGCAACCTTGTTGGTGAACGAATCTTCACCGCCGGGGGCCAAGCCCACGACTTTGTAATAGTCTGCCTTCAACTCCACGCCGCCGGGGGCGGTCTTTCCCTCGGGCAACTTGGAAATGACACCCTTGATGGCAACGGTGGACTCGATGGTCAACTCTTGCGTCTGCCTGGCCTTGGCCAAGTCGCCCGTCAAGACACATTGGAGATAGCCAGTGCCGTCTCTAAGGGTGATAAATGCCAACCCCTTTTGCACTCTCAACCGGTGCACCCACCCTTGAACAAGGACCCTAGTTTCCAAATTGTCTTGAGCGTCTCTCAACTTGATCTTTTGAGCTGGGGGCAAGCTCTTGTCTTCCTCAATGGTGGCAAGGTCCAACTGGGCCAACTTTTTGGCGGCAGCGTCACGCTGCTGCTCCGCCAAACCGGCCAGCTTCTCAGCCTTTCTCTTTAACCCCTCAGCGCCCTTTTTGGCCTTTTTCAAAGCCGAGGCGGAGATTTCCACATACTCGTACTCGTCGCTGTCCTCCTTTTGCTTGTACACCAACACCTTGGCGGCGTCGGGCTGGGTATAAAGCGCAAACGCGGGAGTGGCATATGGCTGTGTTTCGGTGCCTTGCACATCGGCGCTGTCGGCGCCTGTCTTTTCGTTAACGTATACAATTGACATGGCTGGTTGTAAAAGGAAACTGGTTGTAAAAATCAAGCTCTCTTATAGATTGTCCCCCTCTGTTTGAGTCAGAGGTGTGTGTCATACAGAGAAAAGCTGGAAAAAAAAAATTTTAACATGGTGACTGCATATAGCATTCACATCCAAACAACTGTTGTTTTTTTTTTTTTCCTTTTCCTTTATGACTCCAAGGTATAAGAGAAGGACGATTTTTCCTCCACCCCTCCACCCCCCCCACGCCACGCCACCACAAGTACTTATATTTATAACAAAATGGCATTGGAACAGTCGTTAGCCGCATTGTCCTTAGCGACGGTTGAGCAAAATGAAAGCGCATTGTCGACAAAGACGTTGATTTTTAAGCCAAAGACGGCCAAGACCGCGGTCCCCGTCCCCGTTTTGGTGTTTGCCTTGCACACCACCGCCACTCCCTCGAACCTTGTGGCCAAGCACGCCAATGTCAAGGAGCCACGGTTGGCCAAGGACGATTTGGTGCAGGAGTTTTTCAAAACCACAACGAAGGAGGTATCGATTGCTAGCTTGAGCAAGGAGTTGGCCGGCAAGGTGAAGATTTTGTTGGACGACAATGTTGTCAAGGCTGCAGAAAGGGGCGACACCTTGTCGTTGACCACCGAGTCTTCGGCGGCAGCTTTGCCAGCAAAGACTGTGGTGGACTTTTTGGAATCAACCGGCATTGAAACTGTCAAGGTTGATTTCGCTGCTGGGGCAGAAAGCGCTGCTGGTGCTGCTGCTGGTGCTGCTGCCTCTGCCTCTGCTGCATCTGTAAAGAAGGAAAAGGAAAGTGCCAAGATTGAAGACGCCAAATTGATTGGTATCACCGTTGACAAGGAAAAGGACTTTTCGTCCTGGTACCAGCAGGTGGTTGTCAAGGGAGAAATGTTGGACTATTACGATGTTTCCGGGTGTTATATCCTTAGACCCAACTCGTACTCCATTTGGGAAACGATTCAGGACTATTTAAACCTCCGCATCAAAAAGTTGGGGGTTCAAAATGCCTCTTTCCCCATGTTTGTTTCGCAACGAGTGTTGGAGAAGGAAAAGGACCATATTGAAGGGTTTGCTCCCGAGGTTGCGTGGGTCACCAAGGCCGGCAACTCGGACTTGGAGGAGCACATTGCCATTAGACCCACTTCCGAAACGGTCATGTACCCCTACTATGCCAAGTGGGTCAGATCGCACCGGGACTTGCCCATCAAGTTGAACCAATGGAACTCGGTTGTTCGGTGGGAGTTTAAGCACCCACAGCCCTTTTTGAGAACGCGAGAGTTTTTGTGGCAGGAGGGCCACACGGCCCATTTGCGCAAGGAGGATGCTGCCGAGGAGGTGTTGCAGATTTTGGACTATTATGCCGGCGTTTACGAAGAGTTGTTGGCTGTTCCTGTGGTCAAGGGTAAAAAGACTGAGAATGAAAAGTTTGCTGGTGGTGACTTTACAACCACAGTTGAAGGGTTTATCCCCTCTACTGGCAGAGGGATCCAGGGCGCGACCTCGCACCATTTGGGACAAAACTTTTCCAAAATGTTTGACCTTTCGGTGGAGAACCCCGATGGTGAGGGCCGGGTTTATGCCTACCAAAACTCGTGGGGGTTGTCCACCCGGGTTATTGGTGTTATGGTGATGACCCACTCGGACAATAAGGGGTTGGTTTTGCCACCAAGGGTTGCCATGAACCAGGTTGTCATTGTGGCCGTGGGCATCACGTCCAAGTCCAGTGCGGAGCAGAAAAGACAGGTGCACGACGGGGCCGCCGACATTGCCAAGAGATTGAAACAGGCGGGTGTTCGGGCCATCAATGACGATAGAGACGTTTACAACCCCGGCTGGAAGTTTGCCGACTGGGAGTTGAAGGGGGTTCCATTGAGGTTGGAGTTTGGCCCCAAGGACTTTTCCGCCAGCCAGGTTGTTGCCGTTCGCAGAAACGATGGCGAAAAGTATGTGGTCAAGTTGGACGAGTTGGAGTCGCGCATTCCGCAATTGTTGGAGGATATGCACCATGTCATGTTGGCCAAGGCCAAGAAGGAGGTTGACGAGCACCGGGTCTTGGTGCACGAGTGGAAGGACTTTGTCCCCACGTTGAACAAAAAGAATGCCATTTTGGCGCCATGGTGTGGCGACGCTGAGTGTGAGGATGATATCAAGGACTCCTCCGCCAAGAAGGATGACGGCGAGGACGAAGAGGAGGAGGATGAAAAGGCGCCATCCATGGGCGCCAAGTCGTTGTGTATTCCATTTGACCAGCCCGAGTTGAAGGAGGGACAAGGATGTATCAAGTGTGGCAAGAAGGCCACCACCTACTGTATGTTTGGTAGATCTTATTAGATGTGTAGGGTAACGATAATGATTGATGTGGGGATATGTTTCAGAACCAAAAAAAAAAAAAAAAAAAAAAAAGAAGAGAGTTTCCATAAAGTCGTGTCCTGTGCAATGACTAATCAGGTAATTATTAAGTTGAAAATTTTTCCCAAGCGCGGTGTTGAACTGCTCCTTTTTTTTCATTTCCTTTTCCCTTTCCTTTTCCTTTCCTTTCCCTTCCCTCATTCCTCCCTCCACCTCTTTAGCACCACATCACAATGGCCTCTGAACAACCTAGTGGTTCGAAATTATGGGGTGGCCGCTTTACCGGCGCCACCGACCCGTTGATGGACTTGTACAATGCGTCGCTCCCCTACGACAAGATTATGTACGACGCCGACTTGACGGGCACCAAGGTTTATACCGAGGGCTTGCAAAAGATTGGCTTGCTCACGTCGGATGAGCTCACTGCCATCCACACCGGGTTGGAGCAGATTCGACAAGAATGGAAGGCGGGCGAGTTTGTTGAAAAGCCCGGCGACGAAGATATCCACACTGCCAATGAGCGTCGTCTTGGCGAGATTATCGGCAAGCAGATTGCCGGCAAGGTGCACACGGGCCGGTCGAGAAACGACCAAGTGGCCACCGATATGCGCATCTTTGTACGCGAGCGGCTCACGGTGTTGTCGGCCCAGTTGAAGGCGTTTATCGAGACGGTGTTGGTGCGGGCCAAGAACGAGTTGGGGGTGTTGATGCCGGGGTATACCCACTTGCAGCGGGCACAGCCCATCCGGTGGTCGCACTGGTTGAGCTCGTATGCCACGTACTTCACTCAGGACTATAAGCGGTTGCAGCAGATTATTGCCCGGGTGAACCAGTCGCCGCTTGGTGCCGGTGCGTTGGCGGGCCACCCCTATGGGATTGACCGGGAGTTTTTGGCCCAGGGGTTGGGGTTTGAGGGGGTTATTGGCAACTCGTTGACGGCAGTGTCGGACCGTGACTTTGTGGTGGAGACATTGTTTTGGGGCACCTTGTTTATGAATCACATTTCGCGGTTCAGTGAGGATTTGATCATTTATTCGAGTGGCGAGTTTGGGTTTATCAAGTTGGCTGACGCCTACTCCACGGGGTCATCGTTGATGCCGCAAAAAAAGAACCCCGATAGTTTGGAGTTGTTGCGGGGAAAGAGCGGCCGGGTGTTTGGCGGGTTGGCTGGGTTTTTGATGTCGATAAAGTCGATTCCATCCACCTACAACAAGGACATGCAGGAGGATAAGGAGCCCTTGTTTGACGCCTTGACCACGGTGGAGCACTCTATTTTGATTGCCACCGGAGTGGTGTCGACTTTGTCGATTAACAAGCAGAGGATGGAGGCGGCGTTGACCATGGACATGTTGGCGACCGACTTGGCCGACTATTTGGTGAGACGCGGCGTTCCCTTTAGAGAAACCCACCATATCTCGGGCGAATGTGTGCGCGTTGCTGAAGAGCAGGGCTTGTCGGGGATTGACCAATTGTCGTTTGAGCAGTTTCAAAAGATTGACTCGAGGTTTGACCAGGATGTGGTGGACACGTTTGACTTTGAGGCCAGTGTGGAGAGACGTGACGCTACTGGCGGTACCGCCAAGAGTGCCGTGTTGAAGCAGTTGGACGCCTTGCAGCGGGTCTTGAACGAGTGAATGTGTTTGCATCCACAACAGAGTGTGTCTTGGTCCGTAAGGTATATATTGTGCATGTATATATGAGTGTGCATGTATATATATGAGTGTGTATATGTATGAGTATATCGAAATGAAGCGGCGCCAAACCATGGCGGCAGTGTCCTTGTTATTGTCCTTGGGTATAATATATATTGTCCTTTGTATTGTCCTTGTCAGTGTCCATTGTATTGTCGTTTCACTTTTTGTATGAAGTGCTTCTCCTCAACTTGCTCCATGTCCTCACCAACTTTCCCTCCTTCTGCTGCAAATTTTCCTGGCAAAGTGCCCGCACATTTGTCGTTGCTTCCTTGTCATCGTCATCCTCCTCTTCAAGCGAGTAACTTTGCAAGAGTATTTCCGAGGTGTAGGGCAACTTGCACAGCTGGGTGAGATAATCATCCATGTCCAACACTTTACTCATTGACTCCTGCAAAAAATGCTGCATATCAACGCTCGTCTGCTGGTGGTGCTTGGCGCTTGCTTCGCTCAAGCGACGTTCGCAGTCGTGAAACTCTTCAGTTATTCTATCCAAGTCGATAAAGGGCATTGACGGTATTTGTGGCAGCAGCGGTTGTGGCAGGGGGTGTGATTGGAAAACGGAGCCCTTTCTTTGCAAGGGGGATGTGGGCATGGTTGATTGTGACGAGGAAAAAAGCGAATCTTGAGAGTGCTGCAAAGATAATGACGATTCTCGGCTGTCTCTGTACCCATCCAACGACATGGATCGTTTCGAAGGGATGGCTCTGGTGGGAGAAATGGGGGTGGTGGTGGTGGCTGTTGGTTGTGTTGCAACGCTGCTGGTGCTTATGCTTTTCCTCCTTTGCTGGGCATGAATCAAAGAG
This sequence comes from Zhuliangozyma blackwelliae, assembly GCA_030579015.1. Classification (NCBI taxonomy): domain Eukaryota; kingdom Fungi; phylum Ascomycota; class Pichiomycetes; order Serinales; family Debaryomycetaceae; genus Zhuliangozyma; species Zhuliangozyma blackwelliae. The sequence goes on along the minus strand of JAKTZW010000434.1, from coordinate 16,355 downwards.
TAGTTGTAGTTGATCATGGTGGGGTGTGGAGGGTGTGGAGGGTGAGAAGGGGTTTAAAGAATGTGGGTACAAGAGTATAAAGAGTTGGTTGGGAAGGAAAAGAGAAAACTAGGGACCCTGAAGACATATATATATATATATATATAGATAGATGGTTGTCGTTGCTATTGTGGTTCAAGTGGGGGGGGGCGAGGGATGAGAGAAAAAAAGGAAAGGGAGAGAGGGCAGCATTGTCTGCTGGCATACACCCGGACTTGATTATACTCAACACACAAACAACCCTCCACCACCACCAACAACACATTGTATGCAAAGAGGCATAAAAAACTTTAAAGTGGGGACAAAAAGAAAAAATACAATAAGCCACTTCTCCACTAAGCAGAAGAAAAAGAAACACAAAAAAAAAAAGAAACACACAAAAAGAAGAAAGAGAGATAATGTAGGCTGTTGATTACATGATCGCATACACACACACGCACACCCTCGGTTGCCATAGTCAAGGAAACAACACTCTTCGGGAGATAATGCCCACTCCCAAATGGAGTTGATGAGCTTTCTTGCTTCTTTTTTTTCTTGATTGATTGTGGAGATGCAAGTGGGTGTGTACACAATAGTTTGGAGGCACCGTCTCTCTCTCTCTTTCCCTTCCAGCAGATTATTTCTTTTTCTTCTCTTCTTCTTTCCTCTCTCTCTCTTTCTTCTTCTCTCTCTCCCCCTTTCGCTCCACTTTCCTCATTTTGCCTCTTGAGGCGTTCCATCTTTAATGGGCCAGATCTAGACTCCTGCACCTCACCTTTCTTTATCTTCCGCTCTGTCAGAGAGAGAGAGAGATGCACAGAGAGAGACAGAGGCTCAGAGACACACACACAGAGGCACAGAGACAATGGAAGGATATATTATATCAGCCTTTACAGGGTACCACAGAACCCCACACAAGAGCCATCATTATTGTTTTCCGACCCAACTCCGTCCCTGGCACCCCCACCCACCACACACGCACACCGCACAAAGCACCCTACACACACCGCACAAAGCACCCTACACACACCGCACAAAGCACCCTACACACACCGCACAAAGCACCCTACACACACCGCACACATAAAAAAAATTGGCAGCACGGCATTCAACCCCCTTCACACACACACACATCGGCCCACTTGCTACATACACCCTCACAATGAATCCAAAGTCTGTGCTCGTTCATATGAGCAACGAGCTCGTTGGATGCTCCCCCGATACCCTCCCCCTTGACCAGTTTATTGGCGTGTACACCCGGATCTTGTCCACGATCAAACACCACACCACCACCACCACCACCCTGTTTCTTGACAACACGGCAACAATTGATTTAATCGCCCCCATATTCAACTACAGCACCGTGTTGGACTCTGCATTGGTCCCGTTGTTGGCCAAAATCAGCTGGTACTACATCCACCACCCCTTTTTGAAACTTGCCACCTTGGTCCGGCACTCTGGCCACTATGCCCAGTTTGAGGCCCATGAGTGCGATTTAAACTATGCAGACTGGGTTTTCCTCATCACCTCAGCCAAGAAAGACCAAAACACCCAGCTCTATGTCACCTTTCTTGCCAAATTATCGGCGTTTGTCACCCAGTACACCCAAGTTGTCAGCTGGAACGACGACAGCGCCATGCTTGTCCGGTTTGTCGAAATGACCCCGGACGAGTTGCACCGTTCTTGGTTGAAGCTGTTGTTGAAACGCAGCCACCCCGCAGTGTTGGCGAGGATCCTCGCCAACAAGGATACCGCGGTGGTTGCCACCTACTGGAAACACACGTTGCAACAAGACTTGGGCCCCACCACGGTTGACGCGGCGCTAAAGTTTGTGTTGCAGGTGTTGGACCACGCCAAGGAAAACATCTTTACCCTCCCCGTGTCCAAAAAGCTCTCCAGGGCAGTGGACACCATATACAAGACCAGCCACAGGGAGTTGTTTCAAGCATTCAACTCTTTGGATGCCAAGCTTTCGCTCACCATGACTTTGAGCTACTTGAACTTTGTCATTTCGCAAACCATTATGCACATGTCCGCGGACAAGTTTCCCCTGTCTATCGAGCAGCAGTTTGATTGTTTCAACTTGCCCCCCATTGCGAAAACCTCTGATTTTGTCACATTGTCTGGTAGCAGCAGCAGCACCAGCTCCAACACCAACACCAGCTCCAGCTCCAACACCAACACCAACACCAACACCAACACAGCTTCATCCATTGAAAAAGTTTTGGACATGCTTGCCGAAACCAGTGTTTCCAGCCAGTTGGCCATGGCTCAGTTTGTGGTGTTGCAAATCATCGACTCCATCATGGAACACGAAGCAAAAACCCTCGAGTGCATCAACCAGTTCTCGTCCACCGACACCAACGCCAAACTTGTGTTAAACTACGTCAACATGTTCATCACCAGCTTGGTGTCGTGTTTGCTCGCCACCCTGAAACTCTCCCAAACAGTTGCATCTCACCTGTCCCACGCTGTGCACTCCATGATTTACAAATTTTTGGACTCGAGGTTCGACCTGGTGTCGAAAAACACCATGTGGTTTGCATTGATCAATATTGTCAACGACACTACTTATGCCGACTTGCGGTGGATCGCCCAGTTTATTGCCCTTTTCCAGTTTCAGCTCGACGCCGACCCCGCCTTGGCTGCCGATGAGTTGATTAGTTCCGGGTTGCGCTTCTTTATTGAAACCTTTGCTCCGCGCCACCAGTGGGGGCAGAAATACGTTGAGGGCAACGACAGGTGGGAAATATCCCTTGATGCATTTAGGTTCTTGTATGGAGAAGCACCTCTGACTATTTCCTTTTTATCTTCGGGCGGCGCGGGGGCAAGTGGTGCAACGTCCGCCAGTGGTGCAACTTCCGCCAGTGGTGCAACTTCTTCTGGCGCATCGGCATCCACTCCCACCTCAACTGTTTCCCTGGCCAGGGAGCAACTGCAGTTTCAGCACCAGCAGATGATGTACTATGTGAACAACTCGTCAAGAATGAATGCCAATCCCCGGCAACAGAGTGTTCACGTTGATCAATTCAAGATGTAGGGGATTAGATGTCATTATCTTCTTTCTTTTCCTTCTTTCTTCTTTTTGCAACCATCATTGGGCACTCGCACTACCAGTCCCCCCCCCCTCCCCTCCATTTCTTCCTCATCACAAATTTTTATATAGATTATTTTTTTTTTTTTTTTTTTGCTTCTCCTACAAAACTCTGCTCATCCTATCTCATCATCACCACACACACAAACACACACGCACACACACATAGATAGATAACCATGGTTCTCAAATCGACGGCTGCAGGAAATGTTTCCGTTTACCAGGTCAGTGGCACCAACGTGTCTCGGGCTTTGCCCGACTGGATCGCCAAAAAGCGTAAGCGGGCGCTCAAGCAGGACCTCGACTATCTGAACCGGATCGAATTGGTGCAAGACTTTGAGTTTTCAGAAGCATCCAACAAGATCAAAGTCTCCCCCGATGGCCAGTTTGCCATGGCTACCGGGACATACAAGCCACAAATACACGTTTACGATTTCAGCAACTTGTCGCTAAAGTTTGAGCGCCACACCGACTCGGAGAATGTGGATTTTGTAATCTTGTCCCAGGACTGGACCAAGAGCGTCCATTTGCAAAACGATAGGAGTATCGAGTTCCACACCAAAGGCGGGATCCATTACCGTACCAGGATACCCAAGTTTGGCCGGTCGTTGTGCTTTAATAGCGTTAATTGTGACTTGCTCGTGGGCGCCCTGGGCAACGAGTTGTACCGGTTGAATCTTGAACAAGGACGGTTCCTTAACCCGTTCAAGTTGGAGACTGAGATGGGGGTCAACCATGTGGATATCAACCCCGTGCATGGATTAATTGCCGCTGGGTTGGAGGATGGCTGTGTTGAGTTTTGGGACCCGCGGGCCAAGCAAAGAGTGGGGAAGTTGTACATTGACGAGCAGCTCAATGACGGCAGTGTCCAAGTCACGGCGGTCAAGTTTAGAAACGATGGTTTAAATTTCGCGTGTGGCACATCCTCGGGCAAGACATTGCTCTATGACTTGCGTGCCTCGGCCCCGTCGCTTGTCAAGGACCAGGGCTATGGGTATGACATTAAAAACATTGTCTGGTGTGAGGATTCAATGTCGCCGGAAACCATTCTCACCAGCGACAAGCGTATTGCCAAGATCTGGGACCGAAACACGGGCAAGCCGTTTGCATCGATGGAGCCCACCGTGGACATTAACGACGTGTGCCACGTGCCTGGGTCCGGCATGTTTTTTATGGCCAATGAGGGAATCCCAATGCACACGTACTATATACCAAACTTGGGTCCCGCGCCTCAATGGTGTTCATTCTTGGACAATGTCACTGAAGAGCTCGAGGAGAAGCCTTCGGACAGCATCTACTCCAACTATAGGTTTATCACCCGGGACGAAGTGGCCAAGCTCAACTTGTCGCACTTGATTGGGTCCAAGGTGTTGCGGTCGTATATGCACGGGTTCTTTATCGACACGGAGTTGTTTGACAAGGTGAATCTTATCGCCAACCCCAACTCGTTGCGGGACCAGCGCGAGCGTGAAATCAAAAACAAGATTGAACAGGAGCGCGAATCGAGAATCAGGTCTACTGGTGCCATCAAAAACACCAAGATTAAAGTCAATAAGGATTTGGCGTCGCGGATTGAAGAAAAAGTGGGCAGCGCGGTGGCGGAGAGTGTGGTTAATGACGATCGGTTCAAGGAGATGTTTGAGAATCCCGCGTTCCAGGTGGATGAGACTTCTCACGAGTATAAGCAGTTGAACCCAGTGCAATCGGCCAAGGATGTCACCACCACCACGAGGTCGAGGGGGTTGACGGCGGCAGAAGAGTCTGACGAGGAGAGGAACAATGCCGGTACAAGCACATTGGGCGGCGTGAGTGAAGAAGAAGAAGAAGATTCCGACACTGAGTCCTTGGATGAAGAGGCCACGGCGGCTAATCGGGCCAAGGTGGAGAAGGAGTTGGCAAAGATTCGTCGCAAGAAGGAGGAGGAAAAGCGGTTTGCCAATGAGATGAAGGCGGTGGCGGACGGACCCAAACAATCGGCAAAGTCCAAGGAATCGTTTGCGTCGCAGGTGAGCAAGATTGGCAAGGTTGCCAAGCCCAAGGACGATTCTCGTTTGCGCCATCACGCTCGTGGTGAGGCCGAATTGACATTTGTGCCGAAAAAGAAGGAAAAGACATGGAAGAACAACAAGGTTGGCCGCGACCAAGATGGCGATGGCGACGATGAGGAACGGGCAAAGAATAGCGGTAGGACCAAGCAACGGTTTGACGGGCGCAGAATCGCGTCAAGAAACAAGTTTAGAGGGATGTAGGTATATAGAAGAGGTGACAAAAGAAAGAAGTAGCAGAAGAAATGAAAAGAAAAGAAAAGAAAAGGAAAAAAAAACTATACATCACCATGTCACGAAATATAGAGAAACCAGGTCACAAGAACCAAGAGGCAGGAACCTTACAATCCGACCCATCGCAACGGCCCAAATATGTTCAAAAAGTAGAGTCTCTCCCGCAAGCGGAGAAATGGCGTTTGGTGGTGATTTCCGAAATATCCAAGCGCTTGACCCAGATCCAGGATCCCATGATGGAGGAACTCAAGATCCGCGACTTGAACGACCAGCTCAACACCTTGTTCAAAGAAAAGAGGGCGTGGGAACACCATATCAAGAGCCTTGGCGGCAATGACTATATCCATTTCGGCGGCACCGATATGGGGTCAACGGGGGTGAGTGTCAAGGGGTACCGCTACTACGGAAGAGCCAAGGAGTTGCCCGATGTGAAACAGATATTGGCCCAGCGGAGGACAAAGAAGGAGACTGTGCGGGTGGTGAAGGAGCGGGAGCGCCGGTTTGATCACGAATACTATGGATACTTGGATGAGGATAGAGAACTACTAGCATTTGAGGAAAAGAGAGGCAAGGAGCTCAGTAAAGAGTTGGTGCGCGAGCTGGAAGAGGCCTCGTCAAAGTTGCCCATATTCCCAGAGGTTTCAAATGAAATTGTAGCACAATGGCTCGTGGATAAAAAACGTCAGCAATTGTTGAGCAAACTAGGTATAAAGTCGTAATATAAGGCATGGCAAAAGGTATAGAGTCATGGCAGAAGGCATAGAAGTCATAGCAGAAGTCATTTCATAAGTCATATCATAAACATAGAGACGCCTAAAACAAGTTGGTAAACGAAGCGTCACTAATGATAGTCACCCCGGCATTGAGGTACGCCTCGTTGGTCTTGCTTTCCTTATCGGGGTACACGCTCTTTGAATAGTCCTTCAACACGTAGGTCTTGAACCCCGCCTTGGCACAATCAATAGCCGAGTTCATGACACAAAAGTCATAGGCCAACCCGACAAACACCACATGCGTAATCTCGTGCTTTTGCAAAAACGCCGCCATCTCCGTGTGGTGCAAGCCCCAGCAGTCCTGGAAACACGAATAGTACTCCCTGTCCTGCAAGTATCCCTTTTTCACAATAGCATGGGGCACCTCGGGCCCAATCAGGCTAAACTGTTTTGAAAACAGCGCCTCGAGACTGGCCCCGGGAGTGTCTTGGACACAATGGTCGGGCCAGACAAATTGCTTCATTGTTTCCACGCCACCAGTCGTGGCACCGCCCGCGGGACGCTGAAACTCCAATTCGGTATAGGGCTCTACGCCATGCTGAGAGGCAAACGACGTGTGGTTGGGCGGGTGCCAGTCCTGGGTGGCAACCACGGCTGACCAGGGATACTTTTTATCCGAGATCAAGTCGTTGATGGATGGTATGATTGACCGTCCCTCATTTATCGCCAATGTGCCGTGGGGTGGTAGGAAATCCTCTTGCAAGTCAACAATCACAAGTGCTACCTTGGTCATGGTTGTGGGGGTCATTTACTCCGCTTCTTTTTTTTTTCCTTTCTCTTTTGGTTCTTTAATGAATTGATACGGGGGGCATATAATATTGAAGAGATAGAGTTTAAGCAGTGGGTCTAGATAAGAAACTGGAGGTGATAACCACAGTGCTATTCTGCTGGATTCTAACAAGCAACTTGCACCACCTCTTCTTGGTAAACAATCCGTCCCTTTTTCGCCTTGCTCGTAACCACCATGGCACTCAACTTCCCGCCCTTGTCGCAGCCCGAGTCTAGTCCCCTTGTATACTTTTTCAAGCTCAAGCCACTATGAGCGTCGTGGCCATAGTACACAATATGTTCGCGGTGCTCCTGGTTGTATAGCTTGGTCCAGCGGACGGCGTTTGGCGTGTCTGGGTCCGGGGTGGTTTCGTTGAAATAGGGACCAATCAACGCCCGCATCTCAAGATTGTCAAGCGGGTTCTGGTGGTCAAGCGGGAGGTCTGGTCTCACCCCGGCGTGCACGGCCGTGCCCTGTCCGTGGGGTACTGGTCCGAGCATTTTGATGATGGAACAGTTGTTTATATATCTCACTTGGCGCGGCTGCAACTTTCTCGCAAGAAGAAACTCGGGGTCGTTGTTGAACGAATCTTTGGTGCTGGGCATGGATGTAAACATGGACTCCACCACGCCGTGCTGGGTAAACAGAGGCTGGTTGAGTCCGTGGAATACGGCATAGTTTTGGAGCACCGAGTATTCGTGGTTTCCCAATATGCAGTCAACATTATTCTCCATCAAAAAGTCAAGCACCTTGATCGAGTCGGGTCCCTTGGTGATAAAGTCACCCAAAACAATCAAGTGGTCCCTCTTTTTGTTGTACTTGACCTTGCGTAACAAGTTTCGAAATTCAGTATAGTGCCCGTGGATGTCTCCCACAAGGATCAACCGATCGGCGGGGTTTTCGCTTCCAGGTAGCAACGACCTGTCAGCGGCACTAAGCGCCTTGATCGCCTGCAACTCAACGGCCTCCGGGATGTACCGGTTTGGTAGAAACACGGTGAAAAAGTATAGCACAACAATGGTCAACACGGCGCCAGCAGAGTAGAGGGCAATCTGAGCTCGTCTGCTCAAGCTAAACTCCTCATACACCTCTTCCTGTGCTTCTTCGTCTGTATATTTGAGTGGGGTAGTTTCCTTCATTGGTTGTGGTTTATCTCTTCTCTGCTCATATCACATCCCTTTTTTTTTAAATGCTGGGGGGGACAGGTCCCACTTTTAAAGTTTCTTTTTTTTGGCACAAACGGCTTTAACGGTTAATAGGCCACGTGAACTCCTACAACAGCATGACCATAATCACTACTCCTAAAAGATAACGAAATATCTTAAAAGCCAAATCACATCAAAACCAAATCACATCAAAACCAAATCACACCAAAACCAAATCACATCAAAACCAAACATCTTTAAAACCAAAAACAATATAAAAACAAAACTACTTAGCCGCCGCCAACACCTTCGGGTCTCTCAACCTCCTTCTGGACAATGACATCCCGCCTCAACAACTCTCTCAACTCCTCGCCCACCTCGTCCGACACGGCGCCTTCATAAGGGTCGTTGCCCAACACCTTCAACGAGTTGTCCCGGTCAACAATGTCCAACATTCTCTTAAACTTTAAAAACAACAACTCGCTCCTAATCAACAACGGGTCCAAGTGCAACTTCATCGACAAGTCATTCATATACTTTAAAACCTCGTCAAACTGCTTCAAGTTCTGCACAATGATGCGCTCATTGTCGCTCAACACGGCCAAGGCAAAAAACAAGTGAAACTGGCTCGAATAGTAGTCGGTCCACAAAATCTCCCACAACCTCAACACCTGGTCCCACTCCAACTCGCGCTTAAACCACACCAACAACATGCGAAAGAAAAAGAACAAGTCGTTGGACTGGCACACCTCCAAGTGCTTGTACAAATTGGGCAACATAAACTGCAACAACTTGTTCAACGTCGTCATTTGTTTCTTTATCCCGCTCTGGTCCCGCAAGAAATTCCTCTCCATTCTCTCCATAAAGTTTGCAAACGCCCAAAACACCAACACCTCGTCCTTCAATGTCACGTATAGCGGCGACAACAAGTCGGTCATCCCCTGCACGTACCCGAGGTTCTCGTTATACTCATTGTATGTGAGGAGAATCTCCCTCATGATGTACAAATGGGGGTTTCGAATGTTGGAAACGTCAAACTCATCGTCCAAGTCCTCTTCGTCGGGTGTTTCTGGAGACGACTCGCGGCCATTTGTTTCACCACCACCACCACCACCACCTGACCCTTCGCTGTTCCCCCTCGCCTTCTTCCTGGGGTTCTTGAATATATCCAAATGGCGGTCGGTACGATTGATATCTTTTTCAATCCGGAATTTCTGGTCCTTCCAAAAATCAGTATTGCGCTTCTCCTCGTCGCTAACCCATCTCAACTTGAGCTCCTCGTAGCTGCTGTCGTACGAATTCTTCAACGCCGTCCTCTCAACAGCCGACGAGTCCCACGGGTAAACACCAAGCAAAAACAACCACGCCTCCTTCCTCACATCCTCGTGCAACCCGCCGTGGAATACTCGGCTCTTGACCTCATCAACAGTGACACACAACCTCCCCGTGTGATCAAAGAACCCGATCCATTCCTGGGTGGAAACTTCTTCTCTTCTCGAAGTCCTGCTCACCTCCTCGGCCGTCAACAACTCGGACGACCCCAACTCCTTATTAATCTTTCTGTACAACTCGTCGTCGAGCATATACTTTCCCTGGCTTGCCTCGGCTTCTTCCTTCACTTGCTGCGCCCATTTGGCCAAATAGGTCCTCGCAGAGTCAAAGTCGTCGCCAATTCTAGCAACTTCGGGCTGTCTCATAATCTCCTTGAGCGGCGCCGGCGCATTCTCCTCAACAAAATCCATCACCTGGTTCTTTGTCCTCGCTGACAATGTAGCCACCGTCTCCAACACCTTCCATTTGGCGGTAGCAAGCAACTTGTTCACGTCGGGTAATTTGAACGGCTCCGATTTGGGTTTGGCAAGCTCGGACCCGGACCCGGGCTTGGGCTTGGTCTTGAAGGGTGCAAAATTGCGCAAGTCGTCTGACTGCGGGTTGACCAAGTACACAGAAGATTCAGACGACCTTTTAACGTCAACCAACTTTTGCAATGCCGTCAAGAAATCCATGCCGCCCCAGTACATCTCCCCCTCCTGTCCAAAGGGGTCAAACCGGGCATTCTGCAATCTCTGCGACTTGATCGTGCTGGCCGACTCGTTGTCGTGGAAAAAGATAATTGGCAACTTTTCGCCATCCTGGGTATTAATCACAATGCTGCCAAACCAGTACCCGTGTGAGGGCACCCGGAATTGGATGGAGTAGATAAAGCTCAACGCCACGCTAAACGAATAGCCCATGAGGGAAGTTCCGGGCTTGGAAACCACGCGCGACGAGAGTGCCGCGCCTTGCTTGTGGCGCAACGAGTCCAAGTCCAATTGCACCTCCTCGACATCCACGGCCTCGTAGATTTTTAGCTCCTCTTGTGAGAGTGTCGTTTCTGGGGTGAATGATAGCAAAATATCCAAACTCGTTGCATTTGCGGGGCGCGCAAGCGTAAGAAAGCCAGCTACATTGTCCCGCTTCGACTGCGTTGGGTGCAAGTATACCTTTGACTTGACAAAGAGTAGCTCAACCTCTCCTGACTGTAATGTTCTCCTTTGAGGGGACATTGTCTGTGTCTGCGTGTGTGAGTAAATGGCTGTTTCACTTCTTGTGCACGTATTTATCTCCTCCCCTTTTTTTTTTTTAGGGAAGTTTGGCTTGCGGTTTTTTGCCATCCCTTTTTCGCTAGTCATACAAATTTCTCTATTGCGCCACATTGGTATATAAAGCAGGGGGCAATATAAAACAGAGGCTATATAAAGCAGAGGCTATAAAGCAGAGGCTATACATTACTTACACTCTCCTCTACAAGTACAAGGACCCTGCTGAAACAATATCTCTGTGGACCAACTCGAGACACTTTTCCATCTTTTCCTCCAACTCGCCGTTGCCAATTGCCTTTGCCGCCACCGCCAACTGTCTAATCAACTCCTCGAGCCTTCTAAACATTCTAATCAACGACCCCTCATACACGTCGGTCATTTTGCAAATCTGGGTAAAGGTGGCGCCCTTGCACCATGCATAAACCACCTCCATCAACTCGGGTCTGAACGACTCGACATAGTCCTTCTCCACAATGTCAATCTTGCACTCGCGAGACACCTTGGCAACCTTGCTGGCCATTTCTTGCATCGACTTTAACGGCTCGGCCAACTCTGGCTTCAACCGCGGCACCTCCTTGGCCCGTTCCTGAAACACAAAGCACGACAATAATGCCGCACACTGGTCGCTGGTCAAGTCGTTGAAATTACCATTAAAGATCAACTCGGTGAGTAGGAGCTCGTCGCCCGTGGAGATCTCGCACGCCACACGGCCCTTCAACTCAATAATGTCGTTTTGGGTGGTGAACCCCAACCTCCTCAATACCCGCTTCCGGTGTCTCAAATCGTCCAACTGAATCACCGCTTCTGCTTCAAGAATCTTTTCCTTCAACCCCTTAATCTTGTTTTCAATCTCCACCTTGTGCGAATACTTTTGGTACAAGTCATCCAACCGCGCCGTGTCGTGCAAGGGGTTGCTGGTGAGCTTTGACTCCAACACGTCAATCTTTCTGAGCAACATTTTGAACTCGCTATCGTCAATCTTCATGCTTTCCACGGGGTCCATCAATGGTATGCCGTCGGGTAACCTTGCCGGCAAATCCTTCATTGTCTTGACCAATGTCTTTTTTGCCTGTGTGCTCCGCAAGTCGTCAGGGACCCTCAACCGCACAGAACTAATCTTTTCAATCGATTCGAGGGTTATGGGGATATACTCGGCCCGCGACTGTTCGCCCTTTGCTGCTGGTCGAATCCCCTCGGGGAGCAAGGGGTTAAACTGCTTGATCAAGTTTACGGGAGAGTCAACAAACATGGTGTACACAAACACAGTCACAATGTACGACTGGTGTGCCGTGAGCTCTTGTCCCCTGCTGCTGCTGTTGTTTCTCTTGGTGAATTGGGTCACCATACCCCAGCCATAGTCCATCCCGCCAATGTTGACCTTGACCACCCTGCCCTCTTGCAAAAACGGCAAAATATGGCCCGGGTGAGTAATGACCTTTCTCACGTCGGCAGTGTACTTGTTCAACTGTTGCGTCAAGTCGTAGTACTCTTTGACCGTGGCTTCGTCGTCAATGTGCACCCCTTCAACCTCGCTCTTATATTGTTCCAACTGCTTTTGCATCACGGGAACACGGGCGGCGTTTTGGAATTGGTAAAACGAACTCCCCAACATAAACTCGGGAGAAATCCCTTCAACCCGCATCAAGTTCAAAATCATATTGTATCCCAAATGGAATGCGGAATCCAACCGGTCTGCTTGGCCTTTAACCATCCCCTTGGCCACCTGGGGCTCCATCTTTTCGTCAATCATCATAATGACAATACCTCTATCGTCCAACCCACGACGGCCGGCACGGCCCGACATTTGGATATACTCGCCCCCAGAAACCCATCTGAACCCCTTGCCGTCCCACTTTCGCACCGAGGTGAAAACCACCGTTTTGGCCGGCATGTTCAACCCAATGGAAAACGTTTCGGTGGCAAAGAGCACCTTCAAGAACCCTTCTTGAAACAAAATCTCAATAATCTCCTTCAAGATGGGAAGCAACCCCGAGTGGTGGATGCCAATACCGCGCTTGAGCAACGGCAAGATGTTTTTGATCTGCGGCAAGTCCTTGTCGGCTTCCGGCAACAAGTTGATGGCATTGTTGTAGATCTGGGTCAAGGCCAGTCTCTCCTCGTCATTGTTAAAGTCTAGCTTGGACATTTTCAATGCAAGGCTCTCGCAGTCCCGCTTGGAAAACGAAAAAACAATCACCGGGTTGTACCTCTTCATATAAATCATCTTGACAATCTTGTAAATGTCCGACTTGGAGTCCTTGTTGCCGCCCTTGAACGTCTGGCCCTTTTTCCCCTTGCTCTTGTCGCTGGCAGGGTCGTCGCCAGAGGTGTCGGAAATGGTGGCCATGGCCTTTTGAAAGTTTTCCTCCCTAAATGTGCCCTTTTCGTCAACCACCAAGTGGATACCGTCGCCGCCGGCTGGGAACAAGTAGTGCTGCAACGGAGTGGGTCTAAAGTCGGTGTAAACAACGTGGCACGGCTGGTTATGCGTCTTGACGATCCACTCGGCAAACTCCATGGCGTTGGGGATGGTGGCGGACAAAAACACATAGTGCACCTTGTCGGGCAACAAAATGATGGTCTCTTCCCACACCACGCCTCTCGTCTTGTCCCTCATGTAATGCACCTCGTCAAAGATGACCCACGCAACTTCACGCATCACCTCAGACCCGCGGTACAACATGCTCCGCAAAATCTCAGTCGTCATCACAAGACACCCGGCATCCGGGTTGATGGTGACATCACCAGTCATCAACCCCACGTCGCCAAACTCGGCCTGCAACTCTCTATATTTCTGGTTGGACAAGGCCTTGATGGGAGACGTGTAAATGACCCTTTGCTTATCTCTCAAACTTTGCGCAATGGCATACTCAGCCACCACGGTTTTGCCGGCAGACGTGTGCGCCGACACCAATACGGACTCGTCCCGGTCAATGCACGATATGGAAGTGTCCTGAAACGGGTCTAGAACAAAGGGGTATGTGCGCGCCTCCTTCTGTCTCTTGTGCTCGGCAATGGGCGTGTATGGGTAGCTGGGGGGGATGGCGACTTGATGGCGGACTTGATGGCGGAGTTTGAGCTTGGCCTCCTCGGCGTTGAGGCCGCCAGTTAGTCCCTCAGAGGCTTTCACCTCTCTTGACGTTTCAATCTCCATGGAGTCAAACACAACGGGCTTGATATCTTGGTGTTGCTTGGCCTTTTTGACCGGCGCTTCCTTTGTCGTTTGTGGGTGCTCTTTTCCTTGCTCGAGCTCACGCTTTTTGCCATTGTTGGTGGTTGTTTCTTGTTGCTCTTGTTGCTCTTGTGGCTCTTGTTGCTCTTGTTGCTCTTGTTGCTCTTGTTGCTCTTGTTCCTCATTTGTAGTCTCCACCTCCTCTATCTTTGGCGGAGCAGAGGCCGGTGCCTCATCAAACACATCAAACAAGTCATCCATTATTGGTTGTGTCGATGCTTGTTGTTGTTCTCCTTCTAGCTCATCAAGAGTTTTTTTTTTTTTTTTTTTTTTGTTCTTATTTTTTTCTGCATATAGTTTTTTTTTGTTGTATTCTTTTTTTGCCAGACTACACAATCTATTAATGATGCTGTGGTGGTTGTTGTTGTTGTATGCTGGTATCCTCTAACTCGTCCTGCTGCTTGCCTTGTAATGCCTTCAATGTCCGCCATTTCTCCTTGTCATACTCGCCAATAACGGCCGAGGGCAACGAGCTTATTCTGGTACTCGACCCTTCTTCCATGCTAAAGTTTGTATGCTCATCCCACAAGTCTATCGGTTCAACTATTTTTTGGGGGTATTGACTGTGGTGATGATAATAACTGGGCTGGTGGTAGATATGGCCCTGGGCCGGTTGAAAATTGGGTACCGAGACGCTATGCTTGTGGAGTTTCAAGAACGACTTGAGTTTCCTGGGTGAGTTTGACTTTGACGATAACCCCAGTTTGAGCGAAATGGTGTTGGAGGCAACAGAGTTGGAATGGTTGTGGAATGTGGTTGTGTTGGACCTGAATAGTCTCTTTGGCGATTCCTGGATAAACTTTTTGATTGGTGATGACGACGGTTTCGGGGTTTGTGGCGGCTGTGTTGCGTGTGCATGTGTATGTGCTTGTGCTTGTGCTTGTGCTTGTGCTTGTGCTTGTGCTTGCAGCAGCAGCAGCAGCAGAAGCAGCAGAAGCAGCCGCAGAAGCAGCAGAAAATGGGCATGTGCATGTGCATGTGTTTGCACAAATGCTTGTTCTTGGGCAAATGCTTGGTGTGGTGGTGCCTGTTGCGATGCCAGGTGTTGCAGTTGTGTTTGTGCTGGCACATGTGCATATACCTGCAGCTGCTGCTGCAGCTGCTGCAGCAACAGCAGCAGCGAGTGGACGGGGGTAATCTTGGAAGCGTTTACCGAGGGGGCGCTAAAGGATCGGTTGAGGTACGGCCGCGCTCCCTGTTCTGGCTCCACAAACGAAATCTCGCTAATGTTGTCAATATTGTCCACCGGCTGCTCCTTGGGCGGCAACAAGTAGTCATTGTTTGGATTTATGTGCATTAATGCGCTTCCGCTGACGATTCGGTGCATTCCTGGGGCAAGGTTGTATCCGGAAACCTTTTTCAACGTGTGGTATGCCTGCAAGTCGTCAAGCGTGAGCGAAGCCCTCAATGGTCTGACCTTGACGGCGGGTATTTTTTCCAACCCCGTCAAGGCATGGCTATAGTCCTCGGGGATGGTGTTTCCTTTCAAAACACCGGGCAAGAGCGACTCGGAAATGTTTGATAAAAAGACCTTTTCGTTATGGAGGTTCTTCATCCGCTGCTTCTTTAGCTTTTCCTGGCCCCTTTCCACCTCGTCTTCCATGTTCATTATAGACGTTTGGCGACTGATGGGTTTGGGTACTGGCACCCCTGCCGCGGGCGCGGCAGCGGCGATAGTGACATTGTCTTGGTTGGGATCCGAGTGTGGAATGCATTGGTCGATCCAGTTCTTGGCAATGTTGTAGCTCTCCTCGTGGTATAATGTGGCGTCAGAAGTCTTTTTTGTGACCGAGTACGCTGTCGACTCTTCTTCGTCTGCCATTGGGGTATCGTGCATAAACAGCAACACAAACGATGCGGTGATAAGCACGATGCTGACAATGAACAACACGGTGGGCACTGTGCTATGGATGTGGATCACATATAGTATACCTGCTACTATATGAAACAATGCAATGCAAAGGTGGATGGCGGTTGTTAGTATGCTGGGGTACACCAACCCGGCTATGGTGGAAGGTAGCACCAAGAACGAGGATATGGTGAGTAGTAGGTGCCAGACTTTGCGGTGGTTATCGATGACAACAAGCGCTGCAATGGCCACACATAGAGCAATTGACGTGGTGCTGACAATCAATTGGATCTGTCGTATCATCTGTCGACTGCTGTGGGCTATGTACAATTGGGGGGGAAGCGTCGATGTGTGCGTTGACAAAGGAGGGGGAGTGGCGGTGGTTATGCGGCCACAGAAGGGGGAGATTGAGTGGTTGATAGGTGGATCTAAAGTGGATTTAAAGTGGTTGTGAGGTGGGTTTGATGTGGGTTGGAGGTGGTTTTGAGGTGGGTTTGAGGTGGGATGTCCGTAGTTTCTTTGGTCGTTGTGTGGAGCGTTGCTTGCAAACTATTGGTGAATGTCTGTGGACATGCGTTGGATTTATACTCCGTGACTATCCCTCCAGGATTGAA
>JAKTZW010000433.1:0-26021 GCA_030579015.1 Zhuliangozyma blackwelliae | reverse complement strand
AGAACTTTACCTCTGCCCCCCCCTTCCCTCCGCTCCGCCCTTGCCAAGAATACCACATCCTTCCCATGGGTTTTCAAAAACTTTCTGCTATAAATCGCGCAATTCCAAGTTGTGGGACGCCGACTCATATAGCGTGATGTCCCTAATGCGCATGCAGCTCTCTAACAAGCGATGGTTAATGATTACCGAAAATTACGAGAGTGTTGGTTGGCTGGGGTTAAATTTTTGGGGGGTGAGCCACAGTTTTTGGTTGGTTGAAATATAGCCACATTGATCAACCTGTTTCGGCTCCCCGGCTATGATTACACCAACAGCCACAATGGGCTGACTTCTTCTATAAATTGCAGTCTGCCTCCCGCCTGGTTCCTCATCATCATCTTCATCATCAGCAGCAGTAGCAGCAGCATGGTTTCTCACAACATTCAATCCATTGGTATCATTGGTGCTGGCCCCGGCGGTCTCGCTTCCCTTTACGAGTTCCTCCACACAAACAAGGACGGTACATCCACCGCTGGCGGCGCCAAGTCCACCAGCCCGGCATTCACCAAGCTCGTTGCGTTTGAGCAAAAGGACAAGGCCGGCGGGATCTGGTCCCACGCCAGCCACCTCGAGGCAGACCTCCCCGTCCCACCCCAGCAAGTCTTGGACACGGAAAATTACGACAACCCGGAAGTGATCCGGCCACGGGCAGAAATCCCCCCAAAAGTGGGCACGTTTGAAAAGCCGGTTGTGCAAAAGGGAAGCAAAATTGACGATGAGTTGGAGTGGAAGTACAGCGGCGTGTACCCCTTTTTGTTCACCAACATCCCCTCCAGGTTCACGCGGTTCTCGTACTTGCCCGACGAGGAAAAGTACAGGGACAAGTCGAGAACGGTGTATCCCTTTTTGCACCACCAGGAATTGGCGGCTCGTTTCACCCAGTTTATCGACAAGGAAGGGTTGGACGAGTACATCCGCTACAACACCACCGTTGAGGATGTCAAGAAGGACAAGGACACTGGAAAGTGGATCATCACCGCCAAGCACAAGGTTGGTGACGAGTACCAGTGGTATGCGGAGGAGTTTGACGCCGTTGTTGTGGCCAACGGGCACTACACCGTCCCCCACATCCCCCGCATCCCTGGTCTTGCCGCGTTCAATGCCAAGCACCCAGACGCCTTGATCCACGCCAAGTCGTTTACCTCGTTGGACGACTTTAAGGATAAAGATGTTCTTGTGGTGGGTGGCGGTATCTCCACCGCCAACCTCATCCAGTACATTGTCCCCGTGGCCAAATCCGTCAGCAACGCCAAGAGGGGCAAGCACCATGTGTTTTTGTTTATCAACGACGCGTTGATCTCCGAGGGCATTGATCCTAGAGGCCAGGTCGATGAGATTGACCCCGATGGTGTGGTTCGTTTCCAGGACGGAACCAAAAAGAAGTTTGACAAGATCTTGCTCTCCACGGGGTACCACTACCATTTCCCATTCTTGCAAGACTACTTTCAATTGGTCAACCCAGGAAACCTTTCTAGAGTCAAGGGCTTGTACTTGGACACATTCAACCAGGAGGACCCCACGCTTGGTGCTGCTGGTATTGCTGTTTCGCAGTTGAACTTTCACACTATTGAAGCGAGTGCTGCTGCGCTTGCTGGGGTGTGGAGCGGCAAGCGCGAGTTGCCGCTGAAGAAGGAGTTGCAGGAGTGGGAAGCGGCCGAGGTGGAGAGAAAGGGAGACTCGATCTTTTTCCACTTTTACCCCCACAAGACTGCCAAGGAAGAGTTTGTCGACAAGTTGATCCAGTACGCACCAGAGGGGAGGTACAATCCGTTGGAGAAGGACGGAGAGCTTGTGGATGAGATTGACGTTGGGTTGACGTACTTGGAGAAGTTGTTTTACAACATCAAGGAGAAGAAGTTGGGTATTCCTGAAACCACAATCGCTTAACGTTTGATAACCTACACTTGTGCTAACAATATATTGTGATTATTTTTGTATTTGTTTGTGTGCGCATCTCTTTTTGTTGTTTTTTGTTTTGTTTTTTTTGTTTTTTTTTTTAGTTCTTTTTTTGCAACAACCACAATCACATCCACCCTGACATCCCCCTGTTGCACGCCTTTGCACCCGCCATTGCCATGTCGAAAAAGACAAAGGTCAGGATTCGTTACATCAAGAAAGCCATCACCACCACCCCGCCACAGACACCCACCCTCGCAAAGACTGACACCAAGTCTGCACTCGCAGAGTACAAGAGATCCTTTAACCTTGACGTGGAAACATACCTCAGCAAAATCACCCTGTGCTTCGTTTTCAATACCCATGCCGAGATGGAAGCCCACTACAGAACCGCCTTTAGCCAGCTTGTTGAACAATTGAGACTAAGCGACGAGATTTACCACTTGAACTTGATGGAGGGCATGCACCTGGGTACTGGCAAGAGCGTGCGCGAATTGGAGAGGGCAAGCAAGGAGACGTTTGAACTGTTGCATCTGGCCACTCTTGCCAAGCTTGCAGTGTTGGAAAAGGCTGTTGAAGGGATGTTGTCTGAGTTGAAGAAGGTGAGGGAGCTGGGGAATGTGTAGTTGCTGTATGGTTTGCGGGGTCTGACTGGATGGCAGTCATTGATAAGTCACGTGTGTGTTTGTATCTCTTTATCTCTATGCTCTCTTAAGGACCACAAAAAAAAAAGTGTGTGTAACTCTCTCCTCCCCTCCTCCCCTCCCTCCCTCTTCCACTCCCCCACACATCCACACACACCTACACACACAATTAGCAAATGCCATGGCAGAACCAACACTAAACTTCCACATCCAGACCCATCACACGCAATTCCGCGTTCCGGTGGAACTAATCAAAAAGAATTTTAAAACCATCCAGAAATCAATAGAAAAGGAAAAGAAACAGCTCGCGGATGACATATCCAAAATCAAAAATGACTCGCTGCTCCCTGTATCTGTAAAGCTCGAAATGGTTAGAAAAATGATCAAAACCTTTGAGAGTTTTCTGAAAAAGTTGGCGGTGGCAGTCGACAGAGATGAGGAGTTGAGGCTGAGGTTGCTTGCGCGATTGGAAAACATACAGGAGTTGCAAGGGTACTGTGTCGCCACCGAAACAAAAAAGGATGACGATAAGGAGGGTGATGAGGAAACGATGGTTGGATCCGGAGCCGGGGCTGGAGCTGGAGCTGGAGCTGGGTCCGGGTCCGGATCTGGGGCCGGGTCCGGCAAAGATGGGGATAAAGTGTTGGACTTGCACAACCCCAATCTTATCAACTGGTACCGAGACCAAACCAACTTGCTAATAATCGACTACCTCATCAAGTCAAATGCAAAAAGCGACACAAACATCGGCTTGCTACTACTCCAAAGCCTCTCGCGGACCAACCCCAAGTTGCTGAAACTCATTGATTACGACTTGTACGAAAACTTCAACAAGGTGTACGTGTCGATTGTCAAGGACCACGACCTCTCGCTAGTGATTAGCTGGTTCAACGAAAATAGAAACTCGCTCAAAAAGACAAACTCAAACTTGGAGTTTGAGATCAACTACTGCAAGTTCCTCACCCTTATCGAAGTGGGCGACATCAACGAGGCGGTTGCATTCTCGAAAGCAAACCTATCTCCCTATGGAAACCCGGGGTACTACCAGGCCGCCGAAGCCGACAACTACAGCACAAACCTGAAGCGGCTACTTGAGATGGGCGGGTTGTTGGTGTTTCGGTCTATGGAGAACTCGGGGGACAGAATCCCTTTTTCCAATCGGTTGATTGTGAGCTCGACGCAGTTTCACGAGTACCAGAAACTACTATCCAACGAGCGGTGGGAGAGTCTCTCGCGGTGCTTTATCGACAACTTTACCAACTTGTACGGCATCACCAAAAGCTACCCGATATACATCTACCTATCAGCGGGGCTCTCGAGTCTCAAGACAAAGTCGTGCTACCACAATACCGAAAACACCATCTTTAGAAAACCCAACCAGGAGGAAAACAAGTTGGCGGAGACGTTTCGCAAAGGAGCAACCGTGATTACGGATAAAAAGTACCGCGGCCCAAACCAATACTACAAGCTCCTCAACAAGATCAACAACTGCGCCGTGTGCTCGCCGGAGCTTTTCAAGTTGAGCCGGAACTTGCCGCACGCCAACCTCATCACCAACATTTTTAACAATCCGTACAAGCTACCCAACGGCAATATCTACCCCTTTGACAAACTCCTCGCGCCAACAGATAAGGATCTTTCAGAAAAAAACACCCTACTTCGCATGGGCAAAGTCAAGGACCCGCTCACAAAGGAGATTTTCTTTATAGACCACTGTGTAAGGGTGTTTCCCGCATAATATTGGTTACTTTTTTTCTGCTTTGACCACTTGCCCTCCTCCTCCTACCTAATCGTCGTCGTCGTCGTTGTCCACCCCGTCCTTCTTCTTCTCCTCCGTTTCTCTTGCTTCCTGCTTTTCAAACACATAGATTCTAGCATCTCGCTCCTCGGCGGGTTTGGTGGTGTCCCGCATCGAGTTTGTTCTTCGGTGGTGGTACTCGGGAAACATTGACCACTGGAATCGCCCGCTCCTTTCAACTCTATACCCAGCTGACCTCGCAAGAATCTTGATCCCCCACGAATTGTACGGCTCTCCTTCAAACACCGAAAGCGCTATTTTGCCCTCGTTGATCGAGCCATACCCGTTCAAGCTTTCCTTTTTGTTCACAAGATCAAAAACCGCCTTGCAGTTTTGAAAGTAACCCAATAGGAGTTTCTGGTGATCGCGGATGTTGCGGTCAACGTCCTTGACTCCCCTTCCGGTATGCGGAAAGTTGAACATGATGAAATCCAACTCAGCTGCTTTGTCGCTAAACAACTCAACCGTCTTGCCCTGCTGCTTTTGTTTGGAAGTGAGATGCAACTTCATAGTCAGCGGTAGTGCAGTGGCGTCCACGTTGTGCATGATCTTTACTCCAAGCTCGCTCAACTCACCCAATGTTTCTTTCACGTGGGGGTACTTGGAAACCAACTCATCTAGGGGCTCGTAGGATGTTGCAATCAAATTTGTCGGGACAAGAAAGTTTTGCAGCACCAACGCCTTGGCAAAGCTGAAATCGCCCTCTCCAATTAGCAATACACGGCTATCAAAACTAAACGGCATCAATCCCTTGGTGGTTGGCTGGCTCTTGTTTTTTTGTTTCTGCTTCTTTGACATTTTCATCGACTGGGCTTTCTGCGCGGCTTGGCTCTTGGAGATCTCGGCGTTTTTCAAAAGTTTCAGGTTGAATTGGTCATTCACCTGCTGTCGTGCCAAAGCACCGCGGAGTCCCTTGGGCCCTGTATCCTTTCCTTTGAGTTTGCGTCCCATATGGCCAATTGGGTTGGGGGTGTTTTATATGTTGATGATCATCGCAACTAATTTTTTTTTTTGTTTGTTTCTTTCTATTTGGTTCCTCCAGTTATTGGGAAAATAGGTATACATTCTAAAAAAAAACCTATAAATGCACTTGCGCTTCCGCAATGATGAAATCACGCTCCTGGTCGTCACTCTGTTCGTCTTCTGAGGAGCTCACCAGTTCGTTGTGTCCACCGAACCTAAAGGGCGACGCGCCATTCGACACTTGTTCCGACAGTTGTGCAACCCCACCTTGCTTCGTCTGTTTGCCATTCTCCTCCACATTGTCCCTCTCTGACCCTTCTTCCTCTTCTTCTTCTTCCTCCTCTTCCTCCTCCCCCTCCTCCTCCCCCTCATCTTCCTCCTCGTCATCAGAAGGGTCAACCAATGGCTCTCTATAGCCATCATCATACTCGTAGAAAAGCATAAACGTGCCCTGTCCGCTCAACACCTCATCCTCAGTCACCACATACACATTTTCGTCGCTGATTCTCCACCACGAGCCACGTTGCTTCCTGTAACATATATAATGCCCATAGTTGTGCGTGCCATAGTGTGAAATCACCGCCTTCAAGTTGTATAGCAACTTGGCGTCTGCGGCTTCGGTTTCTTCAGATATATCCTCCGTCTCTATTGTTGACCCAGAGACAGGCCGGTGTTCAAAAGACAACGATGACGAGTTTGAGCTTGGTGCAGGGGAGCCAAAATGCTCAGCGTCCACGGCAACCGGGTCTGCCAACTCCTCCTCCTCCTCCTCCATCTCCTCCTCTTCCTCCCCCTCCCCCTTCTTCTTCTGTTTCACTTCATCCTGTTTACGAAACGGTTTCCTGGCATCCACGTTGATGTCACGTGGCTCAACGATAAACGGAGATAGGTCCAACTTTGCCGGGAATGTAACGTTGCTTGGGTTCTTGACAATGGCATACGTCCGGGGGTCAAACACCAGGCGGTTAATGTGGATCGACAATAATGGCGGTGGGCGGTCCAAGAATATCTGTTTCCCCTTACGGCTCTTTTTGATCTGCTTCTTGATGGTCAACTTTTCAAACACGTCATCTTCAATGTGGGGCTTCTTGAGTTCCAGTTCAATCATATCCAACCTGGTTTGGAACTGCTCAACCAACTTCTGCGACCCTTCTCTGGTCGCCATCTCTCTCAAGGTCTCAACCAAAAACTCGCGGGTCTGCACAAGCCCGCACCGGTTGCAGTTGACATCCTCAATAATCTCGGGTCGGTTCCACTCGTGCAAAAGCTGCAACAAGGTAAACCCCCTCGAGTAGTAGGATGAGGGCATCAGCGACTCCTGGGGCAAGTTCAAGCTCAACCCGCTATTCACGGCATACCGTATCCCCCCCGCCTCGCCACAGGTGAGACACCCGATCCGTTCTGCCGAAATGCCATCAACGGGGGTGATCAACTCCAACGGCATTACTTTATGGTCGCAGTCTACCAAGTTGGGATCCACCTGGGCGGCAGGGACATAGACCGTGCCCAATTTCCCGAGCTTGGTGCACCCTGACACGATATCGCCCAGTATGCTACGAACATCAACGAATCTCGTCTTTGTTGTAGATGCCGACTTTTCGTCCTCCGGCTCGGGAGTGGACGCTCTGGAGCTGTTCATCTTTTTAAACTCCCTCTCCAATAGCCTCATGACGAGCTGGTAAAACTCCTGCGCATCCTCCTGGTTGTATCCGCTAAAGAAATTCTGCTTGGGCCCATTGGGCATTTTGTTGAGCAACGGCTTGGTGCTAAACTCTTTTCCCCGAGTGCCGTATTTCCCATTCACGTTATCTAGCAACGTCTTTAACGCATTGGTAAAAACAAGCTCGGCCTTGGGCTGGTTCAGCTTCATCGTTATGGGTTTCCCCTCCTTGCGGTCAATCTCGATTTCGGCATACAAGTACGAATCGATATACTTCAACAACGATCGGCTCGACGCAAGCGACTGTATCACCGAGTTCATAAAACAGGTGTTTCCATCATTGCTGATCCCACCAACTTCACCGCCGTTGGCAATGGCGAGCTTGTGCTCTTTAGAGATTCTTCTTTTGCGGTTGCCGTACGTCCTCGTGGTTGTGTTCATCAAGCGGTGGTAAAGCTGGGGGATGTTAAAGGGTATACCTTGCGACAAGTACAATAGGGATGCGACAATAAGGAACGATGTGGTTGCGGTTGCTATAACTTTGTTTTTGAACCACAACTTGAATGCAAGGATTATTGATATAAATGTAGTAACGGTTGCTATCACGACCTTGGTAGCAAACATAAAAGGGAGGCAAAATGCGTGCAGTCCTTTTACGTTGCGTATTCTAACAAATAGGAGGGTCAATCGCCACGTTCGAGAGTGTATTGTAGCCGTATCCTTTCCTGTCTCCGACTGACAATGTCGTTGCTAGTTGGTTGGTTAATTGGTTGGTTGGTCGGTTGGTGATGAATGGTGCTACAAAAGAGGAAAAAAAAAAAAAAAAATTTTTTTTATAGGCTTGTTTTCGCCTCCAATAGAAAAGAGCATGTCATAGTAGTGGTGATTTCAACAAGTACATTTGGTGGAGAAAAAGTTCTATATAGTACAACTCTTTCAAAACAGTCCCCTGAAAAGAGTCAAGGAGTATTTTTGTTTTGTTTTATGGTCTATTGTTGTTGTGATGGTGGGGGTAGTTATCGTTGTTACTGCCGAAGCCGCCGCCGCCGCCGCCGTACATTTGCCCTGGCACTACTCCTGCCCCTTGAGGGTGGCCAAAGGCTGGGAATTGGCCCTGCGGTTGCATGGGCGGTCTGTCTTTGCCCCAGCCGCACTTTAACGGTCTGCCGTTGAGGTTGAACCCGGCCAATTGGATGATGGCCAAGGCGGCTCTTTCGTGGGTGTCGTACTTGACAAAGGCGCATCCACGCTCGGGGTGGAACTTAAAGTCAACAATGAAACCGAAATTTTGCAACAACGGAATGATATCATTCTGTTGGGTAAAGTGGGCAATGTTTCCCAAGTACACGGTTGTTTGCCACGAGGGCGTCTGTCTCAAGACAATATCGTACGACTGGGGCGACATTACCGGCAAGCTGGGGATTCCGTTGTTGCCGCCGTTGCCGTGGCCATTGCCGTTGCCGTTCAACCCTTGCATCATTGGTTGGGGTGGGAGTGCATTATGGAGATGACTATTGTTGTTGTTGCTGATGTTGTTGTTGTTGTTGTTGTTGTTGTTGTTGTTGATGCTGGTGTTGAGGTTCATTTGCATGTTGTTGTTGTTGTTATTATTGTTATTGTTGTACCTGTTGCGGTAGTTGGCATTGTTATTGTTGTTGTTCCTCTTGAACCCACTGTTTTGGTATTGGTTTTGTTGTGTAAACTGCTGGTTTGGTGACTGGTGCTGCTGGTGGCCGGCATGGCTATGTTGGTTTTGTTGCTTGTGCGAGGCCCAGTTGCATCTGATTGCTCTGCCGTTGAGCCATTCGCCATTCATTGTCTGCAATGCCAACTCGGCGTCAGCCTGGTCTCCAAACGTGACAAACCCGTACCCACGAGACCTGCCTGTTTGCATGTCCCACATGACGTGCGCCTGTTTCAAGGTCTCAAACTGGGAAAACGCGTGCTTGAGCCCCTCGTCATTCACCTCGGGGGACAAGTCGCCCACAAATATATTGAAAATCTGTTCATCGTTGCCGTCAAAAGACCCGCCTTGGGAGGCTATAGACGCCGATTGGAACGCCCAGTTGATCCGAATTTCGGCATTGTCAATGACACGACCGTTGAGGGTGTTCAACGCCATATCTGCCAACTGGTTGTTGTCGTATTCGATAAAAGCATAGTTGAAGCCAGGTCTGTTTTTGTCATTCAAAACCTTGATGGTTTTGATGGCCCCGCCCGAGGAGAAAAGCTCGGTGATAAACTCCTCGCTGGCCGACTTTGGCAAGTTGCCAACATACAAGACCTTATCGCTGGTCTCTCTACCGCCGTTGGTTGCCGAGGCAGGCGAGACGGATTTCTCCTTGTCTTGCAATGACTGCTGGGACGGGTGCTGCTCTTGTGGTTGAGGCTGTTTTGGTTGTTGCTGTGGCTCCTGTTGTGGTTCCTGTTGGGGTTCCTCCTGCTGCTGCTGTTCCTCCTCCCGAGGTTTCTGCTGATGCTGCTGTTCCTCCTCTTGAGGTGCATGTTGCTCTTGCGGAGGCGCCTGCTGTTCTTCTGACATTGTCGATGTGTCTACAGAGTGGTGAGGGTCGAAAAAAAAAGGGAATAAAAACGGAGACACCTAATAAAAAAAAGGGGTGTGGAGGTGTGGTGGTGGCGGATTGGTTGTTAGTGTAGCTATCTATGGGGTGGTGTGGTGGAGTGCTAGGTACTGCGGTGTATGGGGGGTGTAGCAGGACGGTGTTTACCTCTTTAATGAAGCCCGGAGATCCAGTTGTTGGTGGTTGTTGTTGAACTGTTTTTCTCTAGTCTCCTGTTTTGTTGTTGAACAATTTTTCACGGCAGTTTTGTTGTTTTTTTTTTCTCGTCTCGGGTTGGGGAAAGCACGTACACAAGTGGTGCTACCACCTGTTTGTTTATGTATATGTGGATAGGACAATGGTGTCGTCTTTGCTTGGCAGTGCAAGTAAAAGAGGGGCACCCCGGGTCATACGACACACGTGAGTGTGTGTATATGTGTGTAGAAAGAAGAGTATGGTAGAGCTGAGGGCGAGGGGGAGGGCGAGGGGGGGGGGAGAAATTGGCATTCAGCTTTGCTAATACAAGCCCACCCACGCATAAGATTCCTCCTTTGAAGATGGCTTGGCTGTTTGGTAAAGGGACTCTTGCCTATACTTTTCACAACTGAGGGGGGAGGAGTAAGCTAGTGCTTTTCCTTCTTCTTCTTCTTCTTCTTCTTCTTCTTCTTCTTCTTCTTCTTCTTCTCCACCTCCTCCTTCAGATCCTACATATCCACATCGCGAAAAATAAAAATCAAGAAATCTTTTCCATCCAGTCGATAATGCCCGTTAAACTACTAGTGTCAGATGCCAGGCAGATCAAGCTGGTCAAGCAACATTTGGAAAGGATGCGGGCGTTGAGCAAGGACCACAAGATTGAAAACCACAACGGCGTGTTTCACATCTACACCACTTTGGACGACACGGACCTACCGTATCCCACTACCCACTACGACAACAACGCCACGCCCATCACGTTGCAGTCTATTGTGGCCGAGTATGAAAGCAAGCACGGCTTAAAAGTCACGGCCCCGAAACGGTGGTCGGTGTACCCGCCCATGCTTCTTTTCAACTGCGACAATCTACCCCGCGACCAACAACTTTACAAGACTATGCTATCGCAGCAGAGTAAACTATTTGGCACAACAGGGATCACGCATGTGGCCGTGAATAAACCAATTGTTGAAAGCGACAATGTGATGCGAAGCCCGTACAACCTCGTGCCGTTGTATGGGGATTTCGGCCCCAACGTGGGTCATACCCCCACAGCAAAAGACTTTGCCGAGGCATTCTGGTGCACAGTGGTGCAAAATGGCATCTACCAAACATGGGCACCTCGGTACACCATGTTCTCCAGGGGAAACATCAAGGAAAAGAAGCGGGTGCTCGATACGTGCCAAGGTCTACACGGTTCGGTTGTTTTCGATTTCTACTGCGGCATTGGGTACTTTAGCTTGAGCTACTTGGCAAATGGCGGCAAATTGATTGGCTGGGAACTAAACCCTTGGTCAGTAGAGGGGTTCCGGAGGGCGTTGGAGCATGCTGGGTACAGGTACAAGATTGTGGGGGAGGGCGACGAGTGGGATGGCGACATTGATGTCGCTGACGCGATTGTGTTTGTGGAGAGCAACGAAAACGCTAGCAGGAGAATGGCGGGGGTAAAGCGGCAATTGCCCATAAGCCACATCAACTTGGGGTTGCTTCCGTCTTCTAAGCAGTCGTGGGCGTGTGCACGAGAGTTTGCCAAACGCTCAACCCTCTCGACTATTGTACACATTCACGAAAATGTGCATCTCAAAGATATCAACCAGTTGCAGCGCCAAGTCCAGGACGCAATGGGTGGGGATGTCCTACATATTGAAAGGGTGAAAACGTTTGCGCCCGATGTGTGGCATGTGGTGGTTGATGTCGAGATTGCCTGACCAGTTGGGGAGATATGACCAGATGGAGGGTGGAGGGTCTAGATTCGAGACAACTATGGAGTGTATGGCTTAGCAGGTCCCCGGGCCGAGTGGTCAAAAGAAGAGAAAAGGGGGAACAGGAGTGACATTCAAGTGAGGCTGGGGTGTCTTGTGGTTAGAAGATAGGGGTATATGCAGTGAATAGTCGTTATTTTACACTAACGCCGTACATATGCGCGAAAGCGGAGTTATTGCCGCTTAAGCTTTTGTGGGTCAATTTCAAATGTGAAAAGTAGTTTCTCCCCCCCTCTGCAGAGGGGAGTTTACGGGCGCAGCAACTGGTGTATAGCAGAACCTCCTCCTCCTCCTCCTCCTCCCAACATGTCTCAAATACTCGTACGGCTCAAGACAAGAAACAAAGCAAACAGGAAAGGACAATAAGAGTG
This sequence comes from Zhuliangozyma blackwelliae, assembly GCA_030579015.1. NCBI lineage: Eukaryota > Fungi > Ascomycota > Pichiomycetes > Serinales > Debaryomycetaceae > Zhuliangozyma > Zhuliangozyma blackwelliae. The sequence continues at coordinate 14,134 of JAKTZW010000433.1, read as the reverse complement.
GCTTCAAGACATTACAGAGAGGCTACGAGGCTTCGCGGCGTCGCGGCGTCGCGGCTTCACTTGCGGTAGAAAGCCTACAAGCATTGCATGATCACGACGATATATCCTGAACAGCCCCCTCTCTCTCTCTCTTTCTCTCCCTCCCCTTCCTTCTTATTGTTCGACAATTCTATTTTTAGGTGGTGTACGCTTTGTGTCTGTATTGGTGTGGGTCTCCTTATAACAATTTCACTCGCTTTGCCTTTTTCTCTCTCGCCAAGCCCACACGACGACCGTTGTATATCTGACGGTGCCAAGAGTTTGGACGTGTATCGCTACTAGTGCCAAGGGGGAAGGGGAAGGGAGTACACTTGTTCGTCTCGGATGGGAAGGTTTCGTCTCTCCTTACTAGGGGATATGTTGCACAAATCGGGTTAGCACATCGGGTGAGCACTTCTGCTTGAAGTTTCTCATCTGCTGTTGTGGGCAATGATAATGGCTGCTGCGCCTTCATACACATATTAATTTTTTTTTTTTTTTTTTTTTGCAATTCTAATTTGCGTGACGTGTGTGACAATATCGACGAGCCAATATAGGAGCGCGAATCGGTGTTGAAAGGAAGGGGGAGGAGTAGGAAGAGAGGAGGGGAGGAGAGACGTTGGATAACCCATATCGAATGTTTGTGTCTTTTTTGGTAATGGAAAAATAGGAGGTGGTTTCCTTTTAGGTGTTCCCGACTCACGCAATTACCCCCTTTATGAGGGGGGGGAGGGGGGGGTGTAAATCCGGCCCGGCTAATAATTCCCCCCTCAAGAAAAGGCAGTGTGTATAAAGCAAGAGATATATCCGCCTGTCTCCGTTGTCCACGTCTCCTATGGTGTATAGATCCCATTCCTACCTTCAATTTGTAACTGGTTTATAACATCATTGTGGTGTTATTTGTCAATATATATCTCGAGGCTTTTCTGGTATAAGCACTACCTTTTTTTTCTTGAAGCGAATTAGAAAAAAAAAATAGTCCCACACTGACACAAGAGGAATGGACCAGGACCAATTGGAACCGCCACAGATAAGAAAGGCACACGCAGAGCACCAAGCGACGAGCAGAACGTTGCCACACGAAGACGTAGAGACACCCCAGGCCGCTAACACCCGCAGCATCATGTCAAACCATGACAGCAATAGCAACCGTGAAGAGGAACAATTGTACGATATTCTAAACTTGTCACCTCCACCCCCATCCACCGCCCTCGGTACCAAACAGGAACACCTGGTTACAGAGAGTCTCTTTGGCAACAACAACACCCACCACTACCACGAACCCACTCCGGAGTACCAGTACGCCCTGTATGACGAGAGGTTGTACGAGCCACCTCCCCCTCCCACATCACAAGAATACAAAACATTGCCCAACTTTAACTATGCGACCCCAGACCCGGGCTCTGGCCCAGGCCCGGACCTGGGTCCAAGCAGCGGTATTTCCGCCCATGTCGCGTCGGGAATACCAATGGATGCAAGCAACACGTTTCAGGGCACCCGACAGGATGACTTTCTAGCCGTTGACAATACCCTTCTCAATCCGCGCTCGCCAAGCCAGTACTCGGCCCATTCGTTGTACTCGGACAACTCGTCGCAGCCGGCGTCGCCCTACCTTGAAGCCATGTCGCAATTTAGCAATGGCCAGTTGCATGTACCGCCGCCGGCCCCGGGCACGGCGTACTCGGACCTAGGGTCGCACCAAGGGTCGTCCACAAATCTAGCCCAGAGCCTGTTTGAATACGCTGGTGGGGGTGGTGGCACCTACTTGGACACGGAAATAGCCTTGGGCGAGTCAATAAGCTCAACCAACTTGGTGAGTGTGGGCAACTCCACTGAAGATGCGAGATGGCAGCCCTCGTTTGATCAGCAGCAGAAGCAAGAACAGTTTCACCGGTTGTCGTTGGATTTGCAGCGACAGAACCAGCAGCAGCTTCGACTCCAACAGCAACAACAACAACAACAACAACAACAACAACAACAACAACAACAACAACAACAACAACAACAACAGCAGCAACAACAGCAGCAACTACAACAGCAACGGTACCAACTATCGAAACAGCTGCAGTACTCGTTCACCGACCCACAGTCAAACTTTGATTTTGACATCACCATCACGCCGCCGCCCATGGAGCCAAAACCGTATGCCTACGATAACGTGAGCAACGCGGCAACAAACAACTCGAATAGCAACCAGCCGTTGACGGAAAACAACTTGTCGAGCTACAACCACCAAGCACTGTACCAAGCAACACTCCCAGTCGAAGCAAGGAGAGACACATTGGGCATTGTGATTTCTGTTAACCAAGCCCCCGAGACTATTGCGGCAAAGACTCCCTCTTTGTTTAGCAATTCGTCGGCAAACTCGTCAATGCACAGTGTGGGCGACGGCAATGGCAATGACAAGAACAAGAACAAGAACAAGAACAAAAAGAATGGTCTCAAACCCAACAGCCAGGTGGGTCTTGTGTCGTCGCCTGGTACAAGTAGCAAGGACAATGATTTGCTCAACCCCGAGTTTCAAGCGATAAAACGCGGAAGAAGAAAGAGCCATGCGTCATCGACAAGAGGAAGGTCAACGTCGCCGCGTCCCAGATCAAAGTCGTCTAATGGTGTTGGAAGCGAATACGACGATAATGATGAAGACAACTATAGTGATGGTCACGATGGTGAAGATGGTATTGGTGACGACAATGACGACAATGATGATGACGATGATGATGACAATGATGATGTTGACGATGATGACAATAATGTTGATGGCCCCATGCTAAGGTCGGTTTCCTCGCGTGAAAAGATGCTAGAACTAGCCCTGCGGCAGGCTCCCAAGAGGACACAAAAACATCCTAGCGTTTACTCCTGCCACCTTTGTGAAAAGAGATTTACTCGACCGTACAATTTAAAGTCGCACTTGCGCACACACACGGACGAGCGGCCATTTATTTGCAGCCAGTGCGGCAAGGCGTTTGCGCGCCAGCACGATCGCAAACGGCACGAGGATTTGCACACGGGGGAAAAGAAGTTTCAGTGCAAGGGGTTCCTCAAGGGAGGCGAGCCGTATGGGTGTGGACGGAAATTTGCTCGAGCGGATGCGCTTCGCCGCCATTTCCAAACCGAGGCAGGGAAGGAGTGTATTCGGCAGTTGGTCCAGGAAGAGGAGGAGGAGAGAAGGAAAAATGGCGGTCAAGGCGGGTCGGTGTCGGGAGAGTACTTGAGTGTGCTTTCGCCCTCGGGGATGCCCAGCATTCCCCAATTGGCAATCTCGCCGCCAGAATGAGGTCATGTTTAGTTTTGTATATGTTGTTTGTATTAAATTTGGAGAGGGAAAGAATAACAAATGGGGAGAAGAGCACAAGGGAAGAACAAAAGAATAGAGCAAAGAGGCAGAGCAGACAAAAGAAAATTCTCTTCAGCCATCAACACCACAACAACATGGCGCTTGGCCACGACGATACGGACTTTATGAATAATGCCAAATGGGCGACAGATCCTCCCCAATCAAAGGTGGATAAAGAATACGAACGGATAAAACAGCAGAAACAGGACCAGCTCATGCAACAAAATCGAGATTTTTTGGAAACGCTTTTTAAAGAACACTCGACGCAGCCAGTCTCGGTGCGAAACGTCCAAATCACCAATGGCAACCAGTTTCGAGACTCCTTCCTTGCCGCCCAGCTCAAGCCATTGCTCGAGGCACCCAAGGTGATTTCGTTGCAGCGATACTTGGCCACCATTGAGGGGGTGCTGAAGCTGTTTACCAAGCTCGGCGTGGTGGACAATATTCTCGCATCTACCCATTGCGTCAATGCGCCCTTGGGCGCGCGCGGCGCCTCGTTGCACATTGTGCCCGTGTTTAATGTCATTCCGGTTAAAAAGTTTATGGCCAAGACGGGGACGAATATCGGCAATGGCGAGGGTGACGGGTATGTGCAATTTCAACTCCGGAACCTCTTTGGCGGCGCCGAGAGCCTCACCTTTGACGCCATAACCGGGACCAAGACCCAAGCCTCGTACTTGGTCAACTATACCCTGCCGATATTGAATAATGCTTGCTATATGCTGGAGACGTTGGCGGCTGTCAATACGCGGAAATACGACTGGATGCAGTCCAATGTGACGAGCAGGGGTATCACCAGCAAAATCTTTACCCAGTTTGACGGCCCGTTGAACCACGAATTGACGGCTGAGTATACGTGGAAGGTGATGAGCAACTATGGGAGCAGGAGCATGGAGGTGTTGCAGCAGTGCGGGACCCAGTACAAGTCGTCGTTGGGGTATACGGCCATTTACGACACTAGGGACAATAAGCATTTGCCAGCACAGGGTACGCTCTTGCGGGCGGGGGTTGAGTATAATGGGTTGAGTGGGGCCGTACAGTACCCGTGTGTAAAGACGGCGGGCCAGGGGCAAACTGCATGCCGGCTCCCGTGGATCAATTCATTGTTGATTGCAACCACAAAGGGCGGGTTGCTCTACCCGCTCGGAAACAATGGGTCGTCGATTCTCGATCGGTTTTTCATTGGCGGGCCAAACGATGTGAGGTCGTTTATGCTCAATGGTCTTGGACCCAAGGATTTCAACTCGTCTATTGGCGGCGAGCTCTTTTTCAATGGCGGTGTATCGCTCGTCACTGATGTACCAAGGTACGGCGACTCTGGGTTCAAGTTGCACAATTTTGTCAATTTTGGGAAACTAGCCGAGTTGGACCGGGGTGCTAGTGCTGGTGCTGGTGCTGGTGTGTTGCTGAATTTGCGACAATTGGCGCACTCGCACTCGATTAGTTATGGGTTTGGGATTTTGTTCAACCATCCCATGGCTAGATTTGAGTTGAACTTTGTCATTCCGCTTGTGGCGCACCAAACAGACTCGATAAGAAAGGGAATACAGTACGGCATTGGCGTGTCGTTTTTATAAATGGGTATAAAAGAGGGGGAGAAAGAGAGGGGGAGAAAGAGATAGGTGGAGAGAGAGGGGGGGAGAAAGAGATACATAAAGGGGGTAAGCATGTATATACAGCTAAGCTTTGGCGATCCATTCATTGTGTAGTTTAATCACGGCTGGGATCATCAACTTTTCAATCTCAACCTTGTCCTTGATTTCCGCCTCGCTGATTCTCACCCACTCCTCGGTACGAGGGGAAACAAACACAACCTCCCTTTTTCTCGTTTGGAGCAAGTTGCCAATCACCAATTGGTGGTGGTACCTCTCCAACGCCGAGCGTGCCTTTTGGATCAAGAGATTTGGATCCGTTTCCAATTTGAAGGAAATGACCATGGCTCCAGCGGCCCAGTTGTCAACCAACCGGGAGAGAAACTTTGGCACTTGAGCCAAACGAATCACGAGCTCGCCGTCCTGCGTTGCTGAACTCTGGATCTTGTGCTGGGGCATTCTCGATTGGGGGATGAAAAAGTCGCTCACGGCGGCAGCCAAGTAGAACAACGCCTTGGCGTTCAACACGTGCAATGCTTCCGAGGCCACTTTCAAGGTGTAGAGGTATTGGTTGACGGTGGTGAATGGAATAAGCAACAATGAGTTTGAGCTTTGTGCCGCGGCGTACTTGCGCAACACCACCAACATCTCGTCGGCAAACTTGGGGTTGATTTCCACCTTGTTGTTCTTTTCAGTCATGAAATCAAGAAAACAGTTTGTTGAGTGGCTATAGTGCCTCGAGTATGGCAAGAGCGAAAACTCGCGATGAAGAAAGATGACGGCGTACCCGTTTTCCAAAAAGTACTCGGCCGAAGTGGCGCCCCTGGTGCCAGCGCTAAAGTTGTCAATAAACCTCACGGTATTGTTCTCCAAGGGCACGGTGGTGCCTCCAGACGTGACCAAGGCGATCCTCTTGCCGGTGTTGTTTTTTTCGTGAAACAGTATAAACTCCTTCACCTGCGTTTCAAGCTCGCCCAAGTATGGCGGTGGTTGGTGGTTGGCAAAGTAGAGGTCCTCATCGCTGGGCTTTGCCGCGTCAAACTCGGGGATTCTCCTATCGATTGCCGAGGCAAACTCGGGGTCTGCCGTATGAAAGTTTTTTGTGTGTGGTGGGGTCATGGCAAGGTGGGTGGAAGAAGAATTTACTGCTGATTAATCGGTCAATGTTGTAAGGTTCCCCTTCTCCGTTTATATGTATGTGGGTGTAATTTTTTTTTTGTTTTTTTGGGGGGGGGGTTGGTCTCGGGGGTTTGCGTGCAAGTGGACGATATAATCACCCAACGATTTGTGGAGGTGGGAGAGAGAGAGAGAGAAAAGATCTTCAAAGCGCAAGAGCAAATCAGCGCGATATCATTGGTGTGTGGAAAGACGGGGACAGGAATGTTGTGAGAGGGAGATGCTCAAAGTTGGTTAGAGGTCCTTCGACTCTGGTCCAATCTTTTTATGTGATGACTCTTTTCCCCAATTTTTTGGTTGAGATTTTGCATAAAAAGTGTTGAAATGTAGAAAAAGAACAGAAAGCAGCATGGTATATCAATCCTCTATTGATACAGTTGCCACGTCCTCAAGCTGCGCTCCTCTCTCCATCTCGTTCGAAGCCTTTCCTGGAGCAAGTAGGGTGTAAAAGTAAAGCGGCGGACCTGGTTTGTTCATTCTCTTCCAGCCAGTCATCACGTGATCAGAATATACCCTGTCTCCCACATCCACATCCACGTTATAATGTACGAGAATTCTTTTTCGCCTACAAATCGCACATCACACGCATTAATCCCCCCCCCACCACCAGCCTGAAAACATGTCTGCCGACTTTTGGAACTCGTCACAGCGTAACCAGTGGCGGCTCACTAGGTTCACCTTGCTTGAGGCGAGACGGAAAGTGCTTCTTTTGGAGCGCAAAATGATCCAAAACGGGCTCATCAAGGACTACCCCAACGTCAATTACGATTACAACATGCGGATATACCTCCACAACTTGCTTATCAAGCTAGGCCGCCGGTTGAATGTGCGACAAGTGGCATTGGCCACTGCCGAGATCTACCTCACCCGGTTCCTAACGCGGGTGCTGTTGAGGGAGATCAACGTGTACTTGCTCGTCACCACCTGTCTCTATGTTGCTTGCAAGATTGAAGAGTGCCCCCAGCATATCCGGTTGATGATTTCGGAGGCGAGAAACATTTGGCCAGAGTATATCCCGCACGATGTCACCAAGTTGGCCGAGTTTGAGTTTTACCTCATTGAGGAAATGGACCTGTACTTGGTGCTACACCATCCGTACAAGTCGTTGCTTCAGTTGCGGGACTTTTGGAGAGAGCAGCGGTTGGTGTATGGGTTTGTGTTGACCGAAGAGGAGTTGCAGAATGCGTGGAGCTTGATCAACGATAGTTATATCACCGACTTGCACTTGTTGCTCCCGCCGCATATTATTGCCATTGCGGCGATATACGTGACCATTGTGTTGAAGAAGAACTTGTCGCATATACGCGGCGGCAACGACGACAACAACGGAAATGGAAATGGAAATGGAAACAACAACGCAAGCAGCAGCACCAACAACAACACCAATACAAACAGCAACAGCAACAGCAATGAAAAGGGCCCAGCAGCGACAGAGGAAGCGCAGAGGAATAAAGAAATGAACATTGACGACTTGATGAACCTCACCAAGTCGAGCAACAGCAACAGCAGCAGAAGCAGCGGTGGTGGTGGCGGTGTGGACCACGATACAAACACGCACGACAATGGAAAGCCGCCACAGCTGGACTTGGGCAACTTTGACTTGGGCATCCTTGATGAAGATACAATCAAGATCAACAAGTTTATGAACTTTCTCGAGCACTCGCACATCAACCTCGACCAAGTGGTCGAGGCTGTTCAGGATATCATGAATATCTATGTCTTGTGGAATCGGTACAATGAACAGGGTGTCAAGAAGGCATTGCAGGCAATGTTGCTTACCAGAATGTGATTGCAGGAACTGTGCAGAATACGTTTGTGCGCTTTTTTTTTTTGCATTGGCGCGCTACTGCTGCTGCTGTTGCTGCTGCTGCTGCTGCCGCTGCTGCTGCCGCCCTCTACCCTCCCGGAGTACCCAGGCCGGTGCCACCGTGTCTGTGCTCTTTTGTTGGCTAGAACCACACAACCTGTGCGAGGTTGTCCCACTTTTTCCACAGCGTGGTGGTCGTAGTCTCATGGCTCATGGCCCATGGCCCATGGATACCAAAAAGACAAAAAAACGTATACAGTAACCAAACATGTAGCGAAATGTAGGTGCCTCGGTAACCGCACTACACCGCTATTGTGTTGGGTGTGGGTGTGGATACTTACTGTGTATGGGTGTGTATGGGTGGGTGTGTGGATGCCCTCACCGTGGGCTCCAGACACAACGCAAGGCGCACAGACGCCCAGGTGTCAGAAACAAAGAAAAAAAAAAAAAAAAACAACACAAAAAAAAAAAACTTTTCTTTCTTCAATAAAATCTGCCCTCTGTCTCTTTCTGTACACGATCAGCTTTTTTTTTTGTCTTTTTGCCGATTGTCTCTTCTTTAGCAAAAAAAAAAAAAGCCCATTTACCGTCCACAATCGCTATATATATATATATTCACTGGCCGCGTTGTTTGCTTCAAGAACACAGGCATCAGGTTGGGTCATTTCAAAGAAAAAGAAAGAACAAACAGTTGCACACACCGTTTACCACATCCACACATTCCCTTCCCAATCGTTTCTTTTCCACCTTGGTTTTTCAAGACCCAGTTTCGTAAACCACAGAAGGAGGAAACATCACAAGTTCACACATTTATTCCCACCCCCCACCCCCCTCGTCTGTACTCACTCGCTGCTACAATCGATTGCCCCCACCCCTGATCTTCAGCTGATATCACAGTCTCTAACATGGCAACGACGCTGACAAAGACGGTGCACAGCAATGGGCCCAAGTATGCAACACGCGGGCCTCAAACACAAACACAAATCCAAACAGCACCATCCGAGGACACTACGTTGGAGGACCAGCAGTACTACGACTCGTTCTTGGCCAAGGTTGAGCGAAATCAAATCCCCTTGTCGCGCCTGCTATTGGCAATACTATACTTGACATACTTTGCGGGCACGCCAGGCATGAGAGCCGTTGCCAGCAAGTTTATCCACTTGCAAAACAAGGTTGGGTACAATGCCGCCGGAAATCCCATCTACGACATTCACATTGACGACACGTACTTTGTGGTGTATTGGGTGGTGGCGGTGACGTTTCTCCGATCCATTCTTATGCTGTGGGTGTTTGGGCCCTTTGCCTCCAAGTTTTGCCACATATACTCGCGCAAGGCCAAGATAAGATTTGCCGAGCAGGGCTGGTCGTTTGTTTACTACACCGTGTCGTTTATCTACGGGGTGGTTTTGTACTGGCACGCGCCATACTACAACAACCTCGACGAGATTTACATCAACTGGCCCAACTATACCATGACGGCGTGGTTCAAGACATACTATTTGATCTCAACGGCGTTTTGGTTCCAGCAGATTTTTGTCTTGAATGTCGAAAAGCCGAGAAAGGACCACTACCAAATGTTTAGCCACCACATCATCACCTGCATGTTGGTGGTGGGGAGCTACTACTACTACTATTTCCGCATTGGCCACTTGATTCTTATGATTATGGACTCGGTGGACATTTTCCTTGCCGGCGCCAAAATGCTAAAGTATGCTGGGTTTAGCTTTGCGTGTGACGCCATGTTTTTGCTCTTTTTGGTTAGCTGGATCGTTTTGCGGCACGGCGTCTACAACTATATCTTTTACCACGCGTGGCACCGGGCGGTACACTTGATGAAGCACGGCGCGTGTGTGGCCGGCGTGGTGCAAAAGAGATGCTGGACCCCCGCCGTGATCAATACGTTTTTGTACCTCCTTGGCGGGCTACAGGTTATCACTTGTATCTGGATGTACTTGATTTTAAAGGTTGCGTACAAGGTGATTTCTGGATTCGGGGCTGAGGATGTGAGGTCCGACGAAGACGACACCGATGTGGAAGCCAGCGATGCTCCTGACGACAGAAGCCGTGGTGACGAGGAGACAAAGGAAAGGGGTGATCTCAACAATGGCGACGGCAATGGAGAGGAGGAGGAGGAGGATTTGGAGGAAAGAGACAGCTCGTCGTCGGAGGCAACCCTTGATGACAAGAAAGACATTAAAGAAGTTGATTGAATTTTGCCATTAGACATTTCTAGAGTATGCGTGTGTTTTTTTTTCTTTTGAAATATACAAGTTGTGTATCTATGGATGTGGATGTGTCTTTGAATACTTGTCAACTGTATCGTGTTTCATGGATAGCATCTCTCAACAACAACGCGCTGGGACAACAGAAGGGCAAAAAAGAAGAGAGAGAGAAAAAAAGGTAAACAAACGAGTGTTGTGATTCTTTTTCCCACAAAACGTTGTAGCAGCTGATTCCTCTATGCTATGTCTGTTCCAGCAAATGCCTCGCCACCAACCTCTACATCGAAGCAATCGTCCATATCAGTCGCAGTGAGGGTGCGCCCATTTACTGCGGGCGAAACCCTCAAACTTGTCAAGGAGGAAAATGAAAACATCTTTCTTGGTGATGGGTCCTTGACCCAAAACAATAGCAACAACGGCAATGGCAATGGCAACACCAACACCACCACCAACAACAACAACAACAGCAGTGGCAACACCACCACCACCACATACAACAAGATTTTGACATCCCCTATAGGCCTTCGAAAGATCATCAATGTTGTTGACGACAAGATGTTGATCTTTGATCCCCCAGAGTCAAACCCGCTCGCCCAGATGCAACGCAGCGCGTTTCCCAATGCATTCAAGGGATCACGCATCAGAGAACACCGGTTTGTGTTTGACAAACTCTTTGACGAGGACGCAACTCAAGATGACGTGTACCGATCCACAAGCAGACCACTTTTGGACTCGGTGTTGGACGGGTACAATGCCACTGTGTTTGCATACGGCGCAACTGGGTGCGGCAAAACACACACCATTTCGGGCACGGTTCAAGACCCCGGGATCATCTTTTTGACCATGCGGGAGTTGTTTGTCAAGATTAACCAGGTGAGCGACTCCAAGATTGTCGATGTGAGTTTGTCGTACTTGGAGATTTATAACGAAACCATCCGCGACTTGCTCAATCCGGAAACGAGTTTCAAAAAGTTGGTGATCCAGGAGGATGCCCACAACAAGATCACGGTGTCGAACCTATCGTGCCACCGGCCCGCTTCCGTCGACGAAGTCATGGAGTTGATTGTGCGCGGGAATCAGCACCGCACAACTTCGCCCACCGACGCAAACGCCACGTCCAGCCGATCGCACGCCGTGTTGCAAATCAATGTGGTGCAAAGGGACCGGACACGCGACATTTCGGAGGAGCACACGTTTGCCACCTTGTCCATCATTGACCTAGCCGGCAGCGAGAGGGCAGCCGCCACAAAGAACCGCGGGTCCCGGCTCAACGAGGGGGCAAACATCAACCGGTCGTTGCTAGCGTTGGGCAACTGCATCAATGCCTTGTGCGACCCGCGGCGCCGCAACCACGTCCCGTACCGCGACTCCAAGTTGACGCGATTGTTGAAGTTCTCCTTGGGCGGCAACTGCAAGACAGTAATGGTTGTGTGCGTGTCGCCGTCGTCGCTGCACTATGACGAGACGTTGAACACGTTGAAATACGCCGACAGGGCCAAGGAGATCAAGACCAAGTTGGTTAGGAACCACCACAATTTGGACCGCCACGTTGGGTCGTACTTGAAGATGATTACGGAGCAGAAGCAGGAGATTGAGGAGTTGCGGGCGAGGGAGGTCAAGGTGGCAGATGCCGCGGTTGCAAGGAGAAAGCTGGTTGAGGCCGCCGCGTTCAAGTTGATGTTTGAAACCATTGACTCGATAAAGTTGGCGCTAGCAAAACAAAACCAAGAGCGGTGGAAGCGGTACTTTATACTCGCAAAGAGAAAGTTGTTGTTGCTGCAAAAGGTTGAGGCCGAGGCGGTGGTTAGCGGGAAAAACAACGGCGTACCCAGTACTGTGTATGACTTGTGCGAGCAGCTACTTTCCAAGATTGATAACCAGGTGTTTGAGTTGGAACGACAGTACAACACGCCCACGGATTTGGAGTATATCCTCAATGACTCTGCTGCCCAAACGTTGAAAAGAGTACAGGGACAAGAAGGGTGGAGCGGGTACCATACCAGGATATTCGAAAGCCTGGTTGAGTGGATGAGGAAGGAATTGGAGAGGGACATACTCGTACAATCGTCGGTGCTTTATGACTACTTGCTCCAAGAGTTGCAATCGTTTTCCTACACATCGGGCTGCGTTTCGCGCTTGCTAGCGTCGCCCAACAATGATGTTGTGCCGGGGCTAGAGGCGGGGTTGAACAATCTCGTCAATGGTGAGTTTGACACTGCCGTTGAGACGCTCGCCTTTCAGTTTTTGCGAGACCAACGGGACCAGGATGTGGCTGTTGATGGGCCAGGAAGGGGAACGCCAGGGGACGAGCAACAACAACAACAACAACAACAACAACAACAACAACAACCACAACCACAACAACAGTCGCACCCAAGCGGAACCCCGCCCCGCGTGACAAAGAGACCTATGGCCAAGAGATTAAAGGTGTCGCCCCTCCGGAAGAAGCAAGTCAGGTGGGGCGCCAACACGGGGGATGCAACGGCCGACTCGAGCATTGAGGACTCGTCGCTCGTGCACTCTGATGTCAGGAGTGACGTTGAGGACGGAAACGCTGCACCCATTCTGACGGCAAACATTCTTGGCGGGGACTTGAATTTTCGCTTTGATCCCTCGTTGGATTCGCCGCCAATGCCGCAAAGGACAACCGTGACCCCGCCGTCAATGAAGAGACTTGGCGATTTGCGGAGACACAGTTCTGGACGGCAATTGACGAGGCGAAAATTGTCGTTGAACATGGCTGACTCAAAGCCGTCTTTGCTCAACACTCTGGGCGCAACGGTCAAAACCCAGCCCACGCCGTGATTTTGATTTATTTATCTAGGGGAAATGCAAAGCAAGAAAAATAGAGTATTGTGTGTATTTGAAGAGGTTTCAAACACCCTGAGGTTTCAAACACCCTGAAGTCTCTACCACCCGCCTTGACGGTCACCGTTGCCACCTTGGTTGTACTCGTTTCTACGGCCAGATTCGTGGTGTCTGTTTTCTTCTCTTCCGCCGTAGCCACCCTGGTTGTACTCGTTTCTACCGCCTTGTTGGTCGTAACCGCCCTGACCACCTTGGTTGTACTCGTTTCTACGGCCAGATTCGTGGTGTCTGTTTTCTTCTCTTCCGCCGTAGCCACCCTGGTTGTACTCGTTTCTACCGCCTTGTTGGTCGTAACCGCCCTGACCACCCTGGTTGTACTCGTTTCTACCGCCTTGTTGGTCGTAACCACCCTGACCACCGTGATGGCGACCGCCATGTTCGCCTTGACCGAAACCACCCTGACCGAAACCGCCCTGGCCGCCTTGGTTTTGTTGGTTGTGGCCTTGGTTATGCTTGTGCTCCTCGTACTCGTCCTCCAACTTGTTTGCACCCCAAGCACCACCAATTGCGCCAACAACCGTGCCCAATGTTCCGTGGTTGGAGCCGCCAAGCTCATGGCCGGCAAACCCGCCAACTGCACCTCCAGCAATGGTGGAGAGAAGACCACGGTCCCTGTTCTGGCCCTCGCCTTCTGCTTGACCTTGTTGGTTCGACTCCTTTGGTTGGTACGAGCCTTGTTCGCCTGAGGAATAGAAATCGTTGGCTGACATGATTTGGTGTTTGATGGATGGGAGAAACAGAATGGGAACAGAAGAAGTGGGGTGGCAAGTATTTATATATATACACACCAATCAACGCCGCAAGGGCTATGCTGAACAAGAAGGGGAAGGCACGTTTCTTGCTCAAAAAATTCCAGTAACCTGAAACTGTGGAGTTTATTATTGTTGTCTCCTTCAATAAAGTTTCAAAAGCAGTACAAAACAAACAACAAGAGCCAGACCAGACCAGACCAGACCAGGACAGGCATGGTCAGTGTGGTGTGGTCACCCACCATATGCACCGGGGAATCTAGGCGCCAATGCGCAATGAAGCGGGCCACAGACAAAACGAGTGGTGCTATTCTCCACACTGCCCTTTCCCCGGTCCCCCCCTCTGATTCAGTGTTTTTTTTTTT
>JAKTZW010000432.1:0-26114 GCA_030579015.1 Zhuliangozyma blackwelliae | reverse complement strand
CCCACGAGGACCAAGTTGCCGGCTGATCCAGAGCAAGTTGCCTTTTGACTGACACTAACCGGCAACCGAACGATTAAACCAAAAAGCTGTCACACTTCATGGGCCACAACATGATGATTGTCCTGTTTTTTTCTTGAGTTGCTATGTGAAAAGAATGAATGCCTTTTTTTTCCCCCTTCTTGTTGCTCCTTCCCCCAAGGAAGGGGGGGGGGTAAAGCAAACAACCACTCTTGCCCCCTTCACCTGTCTGTTGCTGCCCCTACAATTTTCTTTTTTAGCAGATGCTAGACAGTGGTGCAACTCACCAGTTTGCCTTTGCTGCTGCCCCGAATTTCATCTTTGCGCGGATTACCTTGGACTATAGAGCCACTGGCGCCCCCGACACCACACACAAATATAAATTTTTGTTTTGTTTTCGGCCTCGACAAGTTCCTAATTGGGTTCATATGTTCCCGATTGAGCCGGATGCAAAACAACCCACACTTGGAACGACGTTTAGCTCCGTCAGCATTTCAACACAAATGCAGCCAACGCTTTCTCTCTTTAGTAGAGAGGGAGGCAGAAGTAGTGAGTAAGAGAGAGAGACAAAAGACCATATAACCTTTGTTTGCTGTTTCAGCCGGGGGAGAGAGAGAGAGAGGATTGGGGGGGAGTTCAATTCTGTTTTGTTGCGTGGGTGAAAGTTTTCCCAAGTGTGACTTTGTTTACTCAATTAGGGCAGGGCATAAATACAAGCAGCACCCGTGACGCAGTAGTGGAGACGGGTGGAATAAAGAGATGATGGTGATGTTGTTGGACTATTGTTTCTTCTCCCTAATTGCCGCTCAAAATTTAAAGCGGGAAAAAAAGAAGCACAGGTCATGTGCCTCTGGCGCTGTGACCTTTTTTTTTTTTTTTTTTTTTTTTTTTATTCTAGTTTCCCCCTTGCCCCTTCTGGCCCATTCCCTTCTTCTTCTTCTTCTCCCTCCCGCTCTCCCTCCCCCCCCTCCCCGTAGCAATTTCAACTCTGAAGGTATATAAGCAATTGACTTTCCCCCCCGAGTGCCGTTCCCCCATTTGCTTTCCCTTTTTCTCTTCTTCTTCTTTCTCTTTTCCCTTTTCCCAGTTTCACAGTCTCCATCTACCCCCACCCCTACAACAAACAACCACCTATATATATATCCACCATGTCATTGGCAATTGGAGACGTTATCTTGAGAGCTTTCAACTTTGTGTTTTTGGTCATTGCATTGGGGTTGACCGGCTCCTTGGCTGCCACCCACATTACTCAGCAAAACCCCCAGGTTAATTTCGCCATCTTTGCCGCTGCCTTTGGTATATTGACATCGTCCATTTATGGCGTGTTTGCCTTTTTCATATCGGCCTTTGCCTGGCCCGTCATTTTGTTCTTGTTTGACTTTTTGAACTTTGTCTTTACCTTTGCTGCCGCCACCGCCATTGCCGCTGGCATTAGAGTGCACAGCTGCAGCAACCAGGATTACTTGGACGACAATAACATTACCCAGGGCTCGGGCGGCAGATGCAGAAAGGCTCAAGCCTCGGTTGCCTTTTTGTACTTTTCCACCTTTATCTTCCTTGCCTCGGGTGTCTTTAGTGCCATCTCCCTCTTTAGAGGCGGCTTGTTTGGTCGTTCTAGACCAGCACCAAGAACTGGTATCCCAACCGTGTCTCAAGTTTAAGTCTTGTGTTTTTGTTTTGCAAAAAAAAGAAGAATGAAGAAAGAAGGAAAGAAGGAAAGAAGGAAAGAAAGAAAAGTGAGATTGTTCTTTACCACCAGAGTGTGAGAAGAGGCTATACAGTTTTGAAGATGATGATGAGCATATACCCCCCCTGAGTTGTTTCTAATTGAATGCTGGTTTACCTTTTTGTTTATTGTTGTTTTTTTTTTTTCTTTTTTGGGCACTCGAGTCCACCTGTTCTACCATTTCGTCAGCGTTGCAGTTTTATATAAACCATTTTTTTTATATGCTTTGTTTATTTGTATTGTATGGATTCTCCAACTATTCACAACATGAAGAAACAACATACTTCGATGTCACCTACTGTATTGATTCTCTTTGCCAGCCCTGCCATCCCCCAACCAGCCCAGCTTGTGTTTCAACACAATGGCAATTTGAACCGCAATGGGGCGAAAAACAAAGCACCCAAGATTGGCGCCTCCCCAAATGGGGAAAGGTAATCTTTATTGTTTATATTTCCTTCTGTGGCTCAATCACATACACAGCAATCACCTTTTACCCTCTATCATCAACACATCACTCACGTTTTACCCTCTATCATCAACACAGCACTCACGTTTTACCCTATCATCAACACAGCACTCACTTTTTACCCTTTCTCATCTTCTTTTCCCGCTCATACTTGTTTTTGGCCGCGCCCTCTTCGCTCTGGATCGAATTGACAATCGAAGCCATCTTTTTGTGGTACTGGTCATACATATCCTTCTTTTCTCTGATTTGCTCGCGCGCCACAAACCTATTCTCTTGGCGGATATCCTTCAATGCCGCCTTCTTCTCCTGCTTCAACTGGTGTCTCACCTTGTTCAACTCTTGACGGTCACGGTTAACGTCATACAGCTTCTTGTCGGGGTTGAAATTCTCCTCAAACTTGGGGGCCAACGACTGGATGCCAATGGCCCGGTGGTGCTGCAAGGCAAGCGGCTTGCGGTCAGCCAACGCTGATGCATGAAGCTTGACAAACCTCGACAATACCGGGCCGGCAAGCGCCGCATTGAATTTGGCAACATGCTTGAGAATGGCAATAAACGACTTGAGAATCTCAACAAGACACAGCTTGTCCTTCCATAGAGAAACCGCGTGGTCCATAAGCTGCACAAGCTTGGCCACAAGCTGCGTCTTGAACCCATCGCTTTGACTATCGCTGCCAAACAATTGTCCCACTCGCATCAATGGCAGTGTTTCTTGCCCAAACTTGGCGTTGCGGGCCATGGCAAACTTGCCCTCCAGCCGGGGCCGATGCGACAAGACACAGTCTCCGTCAATACCCAGGGGGAGCAACATGGCCATTGCCTGCTCGATAAAATGCACCACCTCGGGGTCGTACCGCTTGGCAAACCGTTGGTAGCTGAGCAACACGTCAGTTACAAACACCCCCTGGCCAAGCCGAATAACACTGGGGTGGTTCACCACATCGGTCAAAATTTCATTCATCAAGATCAAGCTCGGGGTCACAATCAAATGGTACTGGTCCGAAGTGGAAAACAAGTACCCCACAATGCCAAAAAACACCAAGTCTTGGGGCTGCAAATCGCCGATCCGGTCCTGGATAACGGAAAAGTTGGCTCTAATGGTTTCGACAAGTTGCTGGTTATAGCTCTCGGCGAGTTTCTTGAGAACCAGCACCACGGGCTCGATATCGTCAAATGTGTCGGCGAGGTGGAGAATGTGCTGGAAAAGAATGCCGACAAAGGCATTCATCTTTTCCTTGTTCCCCGCGGCAAGGTGCGGCTTGTAGGCATCGCAAATCTTGAGGATATGGGCACCCTGTTTGGCAGCGTCAATGGTGGATAACTGCTCGACAAATTCGGCATGGCTAGCAGGCATGGAAACAGCAGGCTGTCTGGTGGATCTAGCCAGCCTTTCCCCGTCACCTTTAGCCCTAGCTTCTGCTTCTGCATCTGCTTCACCTTCACCTTCACTTTCAGCCTCACCACCATCATTGGCAATTGCAAACCCTTCACTCTCATCTCCCTCTTGGTCACCGCCCCAAAAGTCCTCATCCAAATCGTCTCCCTCAGCATCACGCTCCTCCACAAACCCCTCCATACGCCTCAACCGATCCTGCTCCAACTTTTTCATCTTTTCATCGTACTCCTTCTTCACTTCCTCATCGGTTTTCGTCCGGTCAGCAGGGACAGACCTCCTATCATACGTCAACTCGCGCACCTTGGCATCATAGCTGATATCCTCTGGGGTTTTGGCTGTCTTGTTGGCCGAATCAACACCCTTTGGCACCTTTTCCTGTACGCTCCACAATTCGTCCATGACATTGCCAAACTCCTCATCCAACGTGTCAATCTCACCTTGAGTCTTTGCAAACTCCTTCTGTCTCTGTTGCTTGTAAAACTTGGACTTGGCAATGACTTCCTTCATCACCTCCTTCTTGCTCTTTTTCCTCGCCGGCTCACCCTCCTCCTCTTGTTCTTGCTGCTGCACCGAATCCTCATCGACATATGTGATTTGTGCCTCATCGTCAAGGGAAAGCGCCATCCCGCCGTGCGTGAGCTCAAACCCATCGGCCGCACTCTCCCCCTCGGCTTCCTCGTCATCGCTCCCCAACGAAAACGCATTCCGCTTCCTCTCCCGCGTAAACCGCGCAAGCATCTTTTCCTCCCGGGTCAACCCACTAGAATTCTCGCCAAACCGCTTATCCAACACGCCACCCGTCTTTCCTCGTCTCCTTGCCTCCGCATCATACTGCGCCTTCATCGACCTCTGCAACCCGCCATTCTTCACCGCCGTGTTGCTATTGTGCTGGGCCGACCCGGCCTTGACGAATTTGCCCTGGTGGATCACCGACACGTCGTGCTTCAGTCTATTGAGCTTGTGGTCAAACTGGTTAAAGTCGTTGCGGATATTGTGCAAGTGCTGCAACTTTTCATCGCGGTTGATGGTGTCACGCTTGGTTGATTTGGACTTTTTCTTGGCAGTGGTGTTTGTCTGTCCAATAAGACCCTTGCTCTTGAGTGCTTCTTTGAGCTGTTTGAGTTGTGATCCCGCCATGGGTAAAGGGGGGGGGGATAATGGGTGGTGTTTGTGAGATGAGGTTAAGCAAGTTTTTTTATTTTTTATTTCTATTTTTTTTTCGTGCTGCCAAGAGGAGGTGGCCTATAAAGGTGTATATGCTAAACACGGTTTTCGACAACTCCCCCACAACTGTGTTGCTGTAGGTACTGAAACAAGAGAGCCAGCTTGGGCAATTGTGCTTGATCAATATCCACAGATCAGATGGTTTCAGGGCATGGTTCCACACAGCTGGAGTCAGACCAAGCTGAGGGGATGACGTATCTCAACCCCCCCCCCCCCCCCTGACTCGTTGCAATTCACACCAACTGGATGCTAAACATCCAAAAAGCTCATATTGTCATGATTGCACACCATTGCTCAAAGCAACAAGCTGTATCCTCTGTCACCATTCACACCGAGGCTGCAAAGTAGTGGGTGTATATACCCCTTTGCGCCAATTCTCGTTTATGGTCACCACACGACTTGTATATCTCTCTTTTTTTTTTCCACCACCACCAAAAGTTTGCCCTCGCCCCTTCACCATTCCCCGTTCCCATCATCAGCATCAGCAACAGCAACAGCAACAGCAACAGCAACAGCAACATAAAAATGAGCGACCAGAATTGGAGAAACATCTCAGAAGAATTAAGGCGCAGAGCCGAGCAGGCCAGAAAGATGAGCCGCGGCGGCGCCGGTGGTGCGCCCAAGACGCCATTGGGAATCTTTAGCGGCATTGGCGGGGTTCTTTTGCTTGGAGGAGTGGCAATGTTTGCCCAGAATGCCTTGTTCAATGTCGATGGTGGCCAGCGTGCCATCATCTATTCAAGAATCAATGGTGTCGAGCCCCGTATTTTCCCCGAGGGTACCCATTTTTTGATCCCCTGGTTGCAGAGACCGCTTATTTTTGACATTCGGGCTAAACCGCGGGAGATTGCCAGTTTGACGGGGACCAAGGACTTGCAGATGGTCAACATCACATGCCGGGTGTTGTACAAGCCAGAAGTGTCGCAGTTGGCAACCATTTATCGGACCTTGGGCCAGGATTACGACGAGCGGGTGTTGCCGTCCATTGTCAATGAGGTGTTGAAGTCGGTGGTGGCGCAATTCAATGCGTCGCAGTTGATCACACAGAGAGAAAAGGTGTCGCGGTTGGTTAGAGAGAACCTTGTGCGCCGGGCCGCCAAATTCAATGTGTTGCTCGACGATGTTTCCATCACGTACATGACCTTTTCGCCCGAATTCAGCACCGCCGTTGAGGCCAAGCAAATTGCCCAGCAGGATGCACAAAGGGCCGCGTTTATTGTCGACAAGGCCATTCAGGAGAAGCAGCAGTTGGTGGTTAAGGCCCAGGGTGAGGCCAAGTCTGCCGAGTTGATTGGTGAAGCCATCAAAAAGTCAAAGGACTATGTTGAGTTGAAGAGGTTGGACACGGCCAGGGAGATTGCCGGTATCTTGTCGCGTTCTCCCAACAAGATCATTTTGGATAACGACACATTGTTGTTGAACACCGTCACTGATTCCAGAAGAAACTAGTGCGTGCGTGGGGGGGGACAGGGTAGAAAATGTATATAGTTTTATTGGATATATGTAATCAAGCGCAGAAAAGAAACGGGTAACAGGCCATACACCCCTGGCCATACACCCCTGGCTGGCCATTCACACTCAAAAGATGGAGTTGACAATGTTTGAGCCAATACTGGCACCGGCACCGAAAATGGCGGCATTACCCAACTTGCTTCCAAACTTCTTGAGGTGTTCGTGACCAGCGCTTTGTGGTTGCTGCTCGGCAACCTGGCCCTGTGGTGGCGGGGGAACCATTTGCTGCTGGTTGTACTGCTGAGGAGGATAGTAGTTGGTGCTTGGCGGTGGGTATTGCGCATAGCCCCCGTACGAAGGTTGGGGCTGTATCTGCTGCTGCTGTTGTTGTAGCGGTGGTGGTGGTGGTTGCGAGTACGAACCGTATGGAACTGGTGCCCCATACTGCGACTTTTCCGATGGCGGTGCTGGACGAGCATTAAACTCTTGCTCTGAAATGAGTTTGACATAGTTTGAAGGAAACACGCCAGTCTTTTCGTCGCCGTGCTTATACCCCTTCCACCAATCTTCAGACAAGTGCTCCACAACCGCGAGCTTATCGCCCTTTGTCAACTCCAAATCATCGGGCTCCTGGGCCCTATAGTCGTAGATGGCAGCACAGTAGCCAACGGGTTCAGCCGACAGTCTTGGAGGAGGGTATGCGGGCGGTGGCGCGATGCTGGTCTTGGCAAAGTCAGCGGTTAATTTCTCCGTATCTGGCCTGTGCTTCTCGTCACCCCCAGTAATTTCAACGGCCGATGGAGTGGGACTCTCGACGAGCTTGTCAACGCCCCATGGCGGGGAATCCTTTTGGTACTTGGCAGGGAGAGAGGCCACAAGTTTGTTGTATAAACCTTCGGTGATGACCTCAGAGTCTTTGAGAAACTCTAGCTCCGTTCTGACCGTAGTTAGTGATCGATTAACCAAGGCGGCCGACATGGTGGTAATGGTTCTATGAGGAATATGGTAAAGAAAAAGAAGAAGAAGAAGAAGAAGAAGCTCAGTCAGAGAGGGGCCAAAAAAAAGAGAAAGGGGGTATATGAAAATAGCGTCACTACAGAGGGAGAGGGAAAAACAAAAAAAAAAAAGGATAAAAGTGGCTCAGCCCACCTGTGATCACCGAACAACTCCGGTTTGGTGGCCGGTTGTTTCCACAAACTCGATGATGGGACTGCCATAGACTCCAGATATAATCGAGGTGGAGTTTTGTGTAATCTCCAATGACTTTTCCCACAACTTGTAGATGCGGATGGTGGAGTCGTTGGTGGCCACGCAGATTGAGCAATAGTCGGGGGAAATGGTTGACGAGAGTATTCTTAAGTTGCACGCCGCATTCACCGCCACCACGGGCACCATGCTGGGGTACGTGTAGGCGCAGACGAGGTTGGACCCGCCGAAACCAAACGTGGCCACAATCTCCTTTTTGTACCGCGACCACACGAGCGAGGTGATTTGGCCGTCGGTGTAAAACTCGTGGAGCAATGTTCCGCTCGACGTGTGCCAAAACCGGATTTTGCGGTCCTTGCTGCCGCCGCCGGTGGCCAACAACGACGGGGTCCATGGGCAGTATGCCAATGCCTTGATGGCGGCGTTATGGGGCAACACAAACTTGAGCACGGGCGCTTGGATATCGGCAATGTCCCAAATCGTGCAGCAATTGTCGTTGGCGCCAATCGCCACCTCGTCGCCACTCAATGCGAGACCACAGATTTGCTGCTGGTGGCACTTGAAGCTCTTTAGCAACTCCATCGTCGAGCCCCGGACGGCAAAGATGTAAACCTCGCCATAGTCGTCCCCCGCCACAAACCGCCGCGAGTGCAGAAACCAACAGAAACAAAAGATGCACTTTCCGTCAATGGTGAACAGCAGCTCCACCTCGTTGCTTTGCTGGTCAATGAGCAAGATCCTCCCGCCCGCCGTGGCCACCAAGATCCAAAAGTCCAGAGAGCACGAAAGCGCAGTGACCAACTCGTTCTTGTCTTGGTAGTTGACCTGGACCACGCTATTGTCGACGCCCCAGAGGTAGACCTTGGACCCCAACCCAACAGCGACCCTATTGGTTTTGGGCGACCAGCTGACGAGGTTGGAGTAGTAGTCGTTGCGCAACCCGGGTGCCTGCAAGATATCGGTTGCCACAACCGA
Source organism: Zhuliangozyma blackwelliae (assembly GCA_030579015.1). Classification (NCBI taxonomy): domain Eukaryota; kingdom Fungi; phylum Ascomycota; class Pichiomycetes; order Serinales; family Debaryomycetaceae; genus Zhuliangozyma; species Zhuliangozyma blackwelliae. The sequence continues at coordinate 17,652 of JAKTZW010000432.1, read as the reverse complement.
CGTCGACTTGGGCACCGGTTTCTTTTTGGGCGGCTGGACGCCAACAATACCCTCCCGCGACCAAGCCATAAATGCTGCTGCTGGCGGGGCATTCTTTGGCTTTGTTTTGCCAAACTTTAGCACCTTGGTGCCCCGCTTAAAGTCCAAAGCCCCAGCAACAACTTCCTGGTGGCGGTGGTCGACAAGGGGGTTTATACAGCCGCTGCCAGAACTGTGTCGCGAAGACGGGGCGGTGATGGAGGTGGAAAGTGACGTTGCACTGGTGGAGGAAACTTCCGCGTGGCCGTAAAAGGTTTCATCCCTCAACGACAAGTTGGCCTTGATGGTCAAACAGTCAGTATTGACCATATTTCCGGTCTTGTACACCTGTGCCGACGACGAAAGGGGGATGAATCGGTTGCTCGTTTCGGGGATGGACGACCTTTTTGACATGCGGAACAACACACACAACAAGATTCTTTGCTAGCAAGGTTGTGTTCTAGCAAGTGGCTAGCTTGTGCATTTATGTTGTCCCTTACTTGCTCTCTCTTTTTAAAAGCAACGCTACTGGTTGGTTGGGGTGGGTGGGTGAGTGGTTGGTTGGAGAGAAGGGTTTGCTTGTGAATCTCCTGTTTTGCAACCAAGCACTCTGGAATTTATAGCGTATTTTTTTTCCCTCTCCCTCTCTCTCTCTCCTCTGGCAGCTAATCCATTTTTTTTTTTTTTTTTTTTTGGTTATTTTGGCGTCTGTGGATGCGTAAGGAAAAAAAAACCAACAGACTAGGCCAGGTCCCCTTTACCAGCAGATCAAACAACGTTCCTCCCCCTCCACTAATGCCCTTGGTGGTTCCCAGCCGAAACATATACGTCGCTGAGGCTGCCAAGTACGCGGCATCCGTCCTGTTTGTCGTGCTTTGCGGCATCGTCTTTCAACTCGTGACACAAAAGGTGAAACATCCATTTATTGATGAAAAGTTCCACTTGCGACAATGCCAGGTCTATTGCGACTACAGGTTCCTCCATTGGGATAACAAGATCACCACGCCGCCTGGCTTGTACATATTGGGATTGGTCTACGCCAAGGCGTTGGAACTAGTCACTGGCGTGCGTGCTTGCAACAGCTACAATGTGCTCCGATCCGTCAACCTTGTAGGCGGACTCGTTGCCCTTCCGTGGGCGTTGAGGGTATTCAAGAAATCCAACGGCAGCCAGTTTTGGACTTTTAATATTGTGTCCCAGCCGTTGTTGTTTACCTATTACTTTTTGTTCTACACCGACGTTTGGTCTACGGTCCTTGTTGTCACATCCCTCGCGTTGATCAACAATCGTGGTAGCCAGAGGCCCTTTGTCAGCGCCGCCGTGGCATTTGCCAGCCTTTGGTTCCGACAAACAAATGTTGTTTGGGTCGCATTCATTGTTGCCGTGTACATTGACCGCAAAATTGTGGGGCACGCCAATGTGGTGCGCCGGGTGGCCGGTTTTGTGATTGAGTTGGCAAGGGGCTGGTGGTATGTTACGGGGTACGTTTGCACCTTTGTCTTGTTTGCCGTGTTTCTCAAGGTGAATGGCGGCGTGACCCTTGGCGATAAGGAGAACCACCAGTTTCAGTTGCACATTGTCCAGGTGTTTTACTGCTTTTCTTTCGTCACCCTTTTCACCTGGCCGGTGTGGATTGGACGCGGCACTTTGAAAAACTATGTCCAGTTTCTCACGGCAAACTATGGTATAAACACCGTGATCAATGCGCTACTCATGGCGTGCATCAAATACATTATCAACCACTTTACCATCATTCACCCCTTTTTGCTAGCCGACAACCGGCACTATACATTTTACATTTTCAAACGGCTTTTAAGCCACAAGTACTCGTTTGTTTTTGCCGTTCCGCTTTACCATTTTGCCACGTACAATATCGCAAGGACGTTGCTCAAGGCTAACCAACGCACTGGCCTTTCGCCAATCACGATTTTGGCATACTTTGTTGCCGTTTGCTTGACTATAATCCCATCTCCCTTGTTTGAACCTAGGTACTACATCATTCCGTTGGTTGTGTACCGTCTTTATATTGTCCCAGCAAATGGGACCCTTTCCAGCATGGCCGAGTTTGCGTGGTTGAGTTTGATCAATGTGGCGACATCCATTATATTTTTCACGCACGAGTTTAGGTGGGCGAGCGAGCCGGAAAGTATCCAAAGGATCATTTGGTAGACAATGTGACGGGTAGAGAAATGTGTAAACAAAATAAACAAAAACATTAGCGTAAACCAAGTCTATATATCCACCTCCTGGAGCGTCTTGTCGGCATCAAACTCCTCGGTGACTTCTTGCGAGAGCGGGCTCTTTTTCGAGACTTCACGAGGTAGCGGCGTTGGCGTTGGCAAGGTTGTTGTCGGCGTTGTTGTTACCTTTGTTGTTGCCTTTGTTGTTGCCTCCTTTTGTTCTTCCTGGTTCATATCGTCAATCAACGAAAGGTTGCTGTTTATAAACGAGTCAATCGACTGGTAATTTGTCCCTAGTGAAAGTATTGACGAATCACTCTCCCTCAACTCCTTCACCAACGGCGAGTCCGACGACTCCAACGACGCAATCCAGGTCTTCATGGCCCTCTTTTTGAGTGCCTCCAAGTACGGCACCTCTGTCTGTGTAGCCTTGTCCACAAAAACCAAATCGCCTTCGCTCCCAATAAACAAGTCCCCATCGTTGTGTTTGCGGTTAGCCTTGATGCTCCAGTTGCCCGTCTCCAAATCGTTGGCAAAAATGAGCAAAAAGTCGCCCCAGTTGTCGGCAATCTTAAACTTAAAGTCAAACTCTCGACCAAACAAAATAACCTGACCCCATTTCCCACCCGCGGGGGGAGACAAGTCCACCCCGACATAGTTGCCCACCTCATCGGTAATGATGGGTATCCACATGGGGTGGGCAAAGGTTTCGTGAATGCACCCTGGGGGTATAGACCGTTGCTTGGGCATGTTCAAATTGGTGGCAGACATTGGTCCCACCGACACTGACACTGACACTGACGACGCCGACGACGATCCCCGGGGGCCAAGGTCGAGCGACTGGCGCGCTGACGACGCCTCGGATCCACTCAATTTGGTCTTGTAGCCCAGGAGGCCATGGGGGTGGGATGTGGGCAACTTGGACAACTCGGTGAGCTTGGCGCTCTGTCTCACGTGCGACAACTCGGAGTTCAATACATCCGCCACCTGCCTCCAGTTCTCGGTCAGGACCATGATTTCGTCAAGCGGCATCAACTTGAGCCCAAACACCAACCCCGCCGTCTCGTTGTTGCTGCCAAACCCCGCTTGTCCGTCGGTCATTTTGAAAAACTCAAGCACACAGTTGGGTAGCTTGATGTTCAAGTCCTTTTGGAAATCGTTCAAGTCGCTATCGGTGCATTTCGACTGCAAGCTCGAGTTCAAGTCGGGGGCAAACGTCACCAACCAGTTTTTGATGTGTCTCCACGCAAGCTTCACCTCGTGCACGCCGTCGAGGGTGTTGGGTCCCTCGGCGATAGACTCGGCTGAGCCGTTGCCATGGTGTGTCATGAGGTACTCGACATCGGGCTTGTTGACGCGGTTGAACGACTTGCGAGGGTCAAACTCGGCGTACTTGTCCTTTGTGCTTAGCAAGTATACAATCTCTTGCAACTTCTGGCCCCACTTCATGATGTCAATGTTGGAGGAGGGTGTGTTACACCAGGGTAAAAAAAAAAAACAACAACACTAATTTTTTCTTTTTGTTTGATCTCACAGCTAAAAGGGAATAGCCGAAGGAGAATAGAGGACAAGGCGGGAGGGGGGATAAGGTTTGAAGGGATACCAGAGGCAGAATTGGTGGGGGATGGGGCGGAGTGGGGTGGCTTTGACGAAATACACACACACACACACACACACGTTGGCCACCAGCACTCCGTTTCTGGATAAAACAGAAAGAGAGGTTCTTCATTTACACTGAAACGCGTCGCTTGACGTGTTTTTGCGACACGTGCACGACTATTGGGAATCGACTATTGGTCAGCCCCCCCGCTGAAGCTGTAGCCTCTTGCTGTTATTTGCAGAGTCCTTTAGCAAGTAGGCCCCATCTGTTTCTCCTCGAGCAGCTACTGCCCGGCCGTGCAATCTGCAACACCAACGTGGGGACCTACTCGTCCCCATCCCACTTCCCACAACAGCACACCATTGGGTTGGCGAAACATTACTCAACAAGGTCATTTTTTTTTTTACAAGTATATCACCTGGGCATGAAGTATAAGATCCATTGTCAAAGATAGTACACGATAATCCAGGTATTTGAATCTGGGAAGAGCCAAAAACCAAAAACAAGAGGGAAAAAGCCGTCCTCATTAAAAAAGGGAACCCCCAAAAAAACCGAAAAAAAGTTGATACTTCCAATGAGCTAGCATTTCAGACTGGAGAACCCAGAGTGAACGCCTGGAGTATCGGCGAAGAAATGGCTTTTTTGGTTTAGTTATTCGTTTTCAAGTTTTTAGGCCACTATCCGTGGTAACTAAATTGTAGAAGAAGAAGAAGAAGAAGGGTGAAGAAAGAGGATGAAAATTTTTTTGAAAGGCGAGCGAGTGGGAGTTGATGGGGGATGGGTGCGCTACCATTTGTACAAGATCAAGCAGTTACAAACAATATTAGAGACACCCCCCTCCCACCAAAGGTGAGCTACTGATCCTGTAAAATCATTACCAAATCGATACTATATTAAACATGATTTTTATGAATAACAGTATATAAAATACACTTTGATGGTTGTTTCCTCCCCTCAACAAAAAAAAAAGAGACAACGTTGCAATCTCTTCCTTCTATTCGTCCCTTTTTCTTCACTTCATTCTTGACGCACACAGCAAGCAACTTACCAGTTGGAAGCAGCAGCGTCTTCGGCAGCTGGGGTAGCGCCGGATTCAGCCCAGTCGACTTCCTCGGTTTCGCCAGTCCATTCGGTTTCGGCTTCTGGAGCAGCGGTCTCCTCGGCTTCTTCAGTCTTGGCTTCCTCAGCAGAAGTTTGTTCAACTTCTTCTGGGTCTCTGTAAAAGTACAAATCTGGCATGACGGACCATTCGGTGGTTCTGTCTGGAATGATACCTCTCAATCTCAAGACTTCTCTGGCCAACAACCACCAGATCAAACCGATAGAGTGCTTACCCTTGTTGTTACATGGGATGGCAACATCAACGTATTCAGATGGGGAGTCCATGTCGGTCAAAGCAATGACGGGGATGTTGACATAAGACGATTCCTTGATGGCTTGAGCATCGGTTCTTGGGTCGGTGACAATCACCAATCTTGGCTCCTTGAAGGATCTGGTGATGTAGTTGGTAAAGTTACCGGGGGTGAATCTACCAGCAATTGGGGTGGCACCGGTGTGGGCGGCAAACTTCAACACAGCTCTTTGGCCAAAGGTTCTCGACGAACAAACGGCAACGTCAGAGGCGTTTGGAACGGCAGCAATGATTCTGGCGGCCAAAACAATCTTTTCCCAAGTCTTGCCAATGTTGATGACATTGACACCATCTGGTCTGGTCTTGTAGACATATGGCTTGTTGTGGACCTATAAATCAGTTAGTATTGGAAACATACAATAATGAGGCAATGAGTGGCGGGCTATAAAGAGCGCCAGGCCCGGGCTGAACGCCACAAGCTCATGACTGTAAGCTCAAGGCAACATGCTCATGACTGTAAGCTCATGGGCACAAGCTCAAGGGTACATGCTCCAGGGTACAGGCTCAAAAGCATGGATTCCCTCCTCCCCCTGGCTTTACTCAACCTCTTTTCGTTGGTGTTGGGTCTGCACATACTTGAACGTTCTTGGAACCCAAGTGGACGTTGGCAGCTAATAACAATTTAGCATCTTCTGGAGACAAGTCGAAGGAAGCGGGCAATGACATGATGTTCTTCCGGTACTGTTGGTTAGTTGGCTTTCAAGAGTTGAAAAATTGAGAAACTTTCGGTATAGTTATCAAACTCTCACTGAGAGGAAAGAAAAAATTTTTGTTGTATGTAGGAACCCACACTCCCTCCATAGTTAAGAACAGCCTGCCTAAACAGAGCCAGTAACATGTTCCCGGGGCACAAGCCCTATAGTCACGTGCAGGTGCTACCAACCAAAAAATTGTGTCTCCCCCCCCCCACACTCACACACACAATCACACACAAACAACACTCATGTATAGCAACATCCCCCCCCCTCCCCCCTGCCTCGGGCTGGGACTAAGCTTGTGATCCACGCCGAGAGTTGGCACCAGTGGCGGTTACCTTCTTCAACTACTATACTACCACCATGAGGGTAGAGGGGGTGGGAAGAGGGTCTGTACAAACCAGCAATAGTAGATGCTCTCCATCTCCATTTTGACTCGGGTTGGCGGCATAAACCACCCAACTCCATCGCCAAAGAAGGTCCAACCGTTTGAGATGCTAATTTAACTACCCGCCTCTGCTTGTGCTTGTCTGGTGACGGTGGGGGGGGGGGGGCCTTTTTTTGCCGGTGGTATGCCCTTAGGCTTCGTTCATTTGCGACATTTCCGTATTAGCGCATCTTTTTTTTTCCTATGCGCCTACCAAAGTGCAGCACCAGCACAATTTAATATAGCTCACCGGCGAGGCGTATACGCATCTTCACCTAGATCTGAAGCAGGGGTAGACCCACTGCTCCGTTTACGCAAATCGGGAAGGAGGAGAAGAGAAGAGAAGAGAAGAAGAAAAAAAATCGAGGGCTATATATAAAGAGCGATGGCCGCTGGTTCCGCCGCACCCTCTTCATAACCCATAATCTTGTGTCTCTCCCCCCACTATGAGTGACAAGCAATCTGCAACCATTGACCACGAGTCGCTCGACACGTACAATGACAGCTACGACAACGCCCTCGCGTTTCTCAACAAACACAACCACCAGGACCCCATCTCGGTGGACCCGGCTGCCGTCACCAGAAAATTGGACTGGGTGATTCTCCCCTTGTTGTGCTGCATCTACTTTCTCCAGTTCCTCGACAAGTCCTTGCTCAACTATGCCGCCGCCATGGGCATCAAGGCCAACCTCGTGGGCAACGAGTTTGCCAACCTCTCCACCATGTTTTACGGCGCATACATCTTTGGCGAGCCAATCATCTCGTACTTGTTGCAACGGTTCCCGCTCTCCAAGACCCTCGGGGCGTTCATCATCCTTTGGGGCATTGTGGTTGCGTGCCACGCCGCGTGCGACACCTATGCGTCGTTGATGGTGGTGCGGACGTTGTTGGGCATATTTGAGTCGTCATCAGCGGTGGGGCTCATCATCATCAGCGGCATGTACTACTCCAAGCCCCAGCAGGTGGCCCGGATGGGGGTTTGGTCCGTGATGGCGGGCACTGCCACCATTGTTGGTGGGTTATTGTCGTTTGGGTTTCAGCACATCACCACCACCAGGTTCAAGTCGTGGCAGATTTTGTTTTTGGTCATGGGCTTGATCACGGTGGTGTTTGGGGTGTTTGTGTTGTTTTACCTCCCGGATAACGTCCACACCGCCTGGTTCTTGAAGGAAGAGGAAAAGTTGCACGTGTTGGAGGTGGTTAGACAGAACCAAACCGGCACCAAAACCTCCAAGTTCAAAAAGGAGCAGATTTACGAATTGTTGTTCAGGGACAAGTTCACCTGGGCCTACTTTTTGCTCACCTTGTGCTCGCAGATTGTCACGGGGGCCATTGGCACCTTTTCGGTCACCATCACCTTGTCCTTTGGCTTTGACAGCTACCAGTCGGCGTTGTTGCAGTTGCCTGTGGGAGCATTGATCATTATCATCATCCTCACCGCCACCCAGTTGGTGGCCCGGTTCGGCCACATTACGTACATCGCCGCGTCCATGTTTGTGCCCACGATAGTAGGCGCCATCGTGCTCATCATCTCCCCCAACCGGGTGGGCAACTTGCTCTCGCTCTACTTGTTGTACAGCGGGTCCTCCGTGATCACCTTGATCTATGCCTGGATCAGCGCCAACACGGCGGGGACGTCCAAAAAGTTCTTTCGCTCCGCCATGACCATGATTGCCTTTTCTGTTGCTTGCATTATTGGACCGCAAATGTTCCAGGCCCACACGGCGCCAAACTACCACCCGGCCAAAATCGCCATCTTGGTCACCCAGGCCGCCTGTGTGCCGTTGACGTTGTGGGTGGGCTGGCTCTGCAAGCAGGAGAATGCCAAGCGCGATGCCACAGCGGCAGCAGCTACCGGGGCAGTCGACTTGCCGGAAAACTACGAGTTTCTTGACTTGACCGATTTGCAGAATGTGAATTTTCGGTACACATACTGATGAATTGATGTATATAGACTTTTGCGCCACAATAAATGGTGATAGGAGCCAAGTAATAAAAAAAAAAAAAAGAAAAATTACACCACCAAAGCCACCCCCCTTGGGAGGAGGCGGTGGGTAAATGTGGATATTGTGTTCTTATCAACATGTACCAGTGTGCATCAAGTGGAGCACCTTCTATGGGTGTTTCCCAACCCCGATACAGAGGCTTAGCTCCGTATAAGTCCGCTTGATAGCAAGGCAAACTTTTTCCGCTTTTCTTTCCGCTTTTTCTTTTTTCCTGCTATTTTTTTTTTTTGTTTGTTTGCACATTGAAGCGGAATTTTGGAGCCGTACACCGTACACAGCGCCGTTTTCCTCATGATAAGAGGGCTTGAGATTTATAAACAGCAAAGTCCTTTCATTCAAGTTGCTGCCACTGCTGTGCCAGCACTGCTTTCCCTCCCCCCTTTGAAACATGGAGACGGCTAGACCAAATATAGAAACAGAGGCGGTAGTAGAAGCGCTCGCAGAAGCGGACCCCAACTCTGCATCTTACCTTGCCATTGTTGACGATGACGACAACAGTAACAACCACGGCATTGACAGCGACGACGATGTGGAGGCCACATGGATGCGCGAGCACCTTTTCAACAACAAACAGATCCACTGGTTTATGCGTCCCTCGGTTTTCACCGTGGGGATGTTGTGCTTCTTCATCATGCTTGCCCTGTCGGCAGCCGAACCCACACGGCAAATCGTCTACCTCAAGTTGGCGTGCAACTCGGTGGCGGACTCCAACGGCGTGTGTGACCCCGTGAGCACCCAGTTGTTGATGAGCTCCTTTAGCATGTACGCCATGGTTGTGATGACGGTGGTGTCGCTTTTGCCCTCGGCCAAGATTGGCGAGTTGAGCGACATTTACGGCCGGAAACCATTCATCTTTGCCGTGGTGGTGACATTGACCTTGGCAAAAGTGTTGGAGTACTGGATTTTCCGCTGGTACGACACCTTGCAGTTCAAGTTGATGATATTCGCCGTGGCGGTGTCCAGCATCTCGGGCGGGGTGTTGATCATTGGGGCGTTGGTGCTGTCGTACATCTCTGACGTGGTTGAGGCACTGAAGAGGATTTACGCATTGGGGTTGGGATCCAGTGCCATTTTCTTGGGCCAGTCTGTGGGGCCAATTGTGGGGAGCTGGATCGGTTCTTTTGCCAAGAGCAGCAGCAGCAGCGGTGGGGACAGTGCCAAGATCCCCGGGATTCACCTTTCAGGAATCACCGAGTTGTCGAACCTCTTGCCGTCGGAGTTTTTGCTCTTGAAGCTCGAGATTGCCGTGTTTGTGGCGGTGTGCATTTACGCGGCAACCTTGTTCCCCGAGTCCAGAAACAGCAAGGCGAGAGAAAACTCAAGGGCAAACTCGGTGTCGTCATCCTCAGCTGTGCTTGCCCAGCTCCAGGCCCCGGAGCCAGTGACTGTGGGCAAGAGGGTGAAGCAGGTGCTCGATGTGTTTTCTCCGCTCATGATTTTGACGTACCCATCGCACTTGGTTTCTGCCAACAACAAGCACCGCGAGGGCCGGTTGCGGTTTGTGGTGATGGCCTTGATTACCACGTCGTGCGCGTACTCAATCATTTTGATCACGTTGGGGCAGATCTTGATGCAGTATGGCATTTTCCAATTCGACTGGGGCTCCGACGAGGTGGCGTACATATTGACCATCTTTTCGTCCACGAGAACCGTGGTGTTGATTGCGATTCTCCCCATTTTCCAAACCCGAGTTCTTGAGAAGTTTTTGGGGTTCAAGGTGTTGAAGCGCCAGATGGATTTGGTTGATTTCACAATGATGGTTGTGGGCCACTCGGTGGACTTGGCGGTTTACGTGATGCTTTTCGCCGCCGCCAGTACCAACCAGGTACTTACAGCCACTGTGTTTTTCTCGTTGGGAGCCATGGCGGGACCCGCATCGACGTCGGCGGTGTTGAAGTTTTATCCGCAGTCAAAGACGGGTGTGCTCTTTGGCGCCGTCCAGTTGTTGCACAACATCATTGCTGTGATCTCACCCATTGTGGTCATGAGTGTGTACAAAGGGTTTGTGGCGCTGAACTCGGCCCATTTCATCTTTTTGGTGTATGCCAGTATCTTGGTGGCCATGTTGGCCACCCTATTCACCGCCAAGCGCGTGTTGCGTTTGGATCGTTATACCACGGATGAACAGTTGATTAGAACAAACTCGAGTGTTTCATTGCGTGAATAGGCCTAGTTATACCCCTTTCTTTCTCTCTTTATTTCTATTCGTTTATTGTTTTAAGTAGAGCACAATTGCAACTGTTTTTATTTGGTGATGTTTACTTTGGTGAGTTTACTTTGGTGATGTTTTTTTGGTGGTGTTTTTATTTTGGAGGTTTCTCAAGAAATTGGGTGAAAATATCACCACAACATGGCGAGGCATCAACCGCAGTTTGTGCACAAGATCAGCACACAGTGGTACATAGTAATCACAACGTCAGCCAAGCACTTTTACTACAACACAAAAGATAAATGCTCGTACTGGCAATTGCTGGATTTGAAAGAGAAGTACGGAGTTGACGTGGATGCGTTTTTGAAGGAGGTGAACTGGGATGAGTTGGCGTTGTTATTTGCAAAGGCAAGGGGAATGGTTGTTGAAGAGAGGGGGATCGATAGAGTGGGGCAGGAGAAAGTGAAAGAAGAAGAAGAAGAAGAAGAAGAAGAAGAAGAAGAAGAAGAAGAAGAAGAAGAAGAAGAAGAAGAAGAAGAAAATGCAGGGGAGAGGAAAGAGGAGGAGGAAGCCAAGGGGGAAGAGGTCGAGGTCGTCATTGAGATTGATAACAAAGAAGCACCACATCCACCCCAACCCACCACGTCAATTGTCCAAGGATACGAGTCCTCAGACTCTGAAGAAGACGAGCTTGACGCTATTGCCTCTCGAGCCATTTCGCAGTACGAGAACCAATCCGAAACGTCCTCCTCAGAGGAAGACAACAACAACAACAACGACCTAGACCTCTCGTTGGACAATGCCAGCCCCACCGACGACTTTATCTCTCTCCTTGACCGCTTTTCCTCCCGGATCTCGCCCTACGATTCCTGGGATCTAATAGAAGACGAATTGATTAGCGAGCTTGTCACCCACCCCGAGTTTTACGCCATTGAGTCGAAACGGGAGAGGGGGGAGATATTCCAAAGGTGGGCGGCGGAGAGAGAGGCGGCACAAGACAATTCACACCTGGACGATGATGACAACAACGACGACGACGAGGATGGACCGTTTCCAACGCCAAAGTTGACGTACCTCTCCTTCCTACAAGCACACAAAGAAGAAGTAAAGTCCACGCCGTACGCCACATTCTACACCAAGCACTATAAGGAAATCAACAGCATAGCGGGATTCACTCCGGCGGAGAAACAGGCCACATTCCGCAAGTATAAGCTTATGCTTGAAGAATGTGCTCAGTTTGAAAAGGAGTACAAGAAAACCCACCGCAACACCAAGGAAAACGTCAAGGTGATGCAGCTCACCGAGGTGGTGAGGTCGTTCAATTTGGCCATCAAGTACCAATACCGCCCCGATCTTTCGCATTTCCAAAACTGGTGTGCGTTGCTCAACACCAACTGGATCTCTCCACACATTGCCGAGCAGGAAATAAATTTTCTTCTTGGGGATGAGAAAAGATTCAACATTTACAACAGCAGCAACCACCACCACAACAAAAACGACAACAAAACACCATGAGCAGTACAAGGGTGGTGGTCACCGGATTGGGGATGGTCTCCCCCCTCGGGGTGGGCGCCAGGCACAACTGGAAGCAATTGATCCAGGGCGCTTCTGGTTTAGTCAGCACCGCGACCTTGGACGATGCCGAGGTGTGGAGCAAGATCCCCTCAAAGGTTATTGGCAAGGTCCCCCCGGGCAGCTTGTCTGAAGGAAAATGGAGCGTGGAGGACCATATGGAAAAGGGCGAGGCGAGGCGATTGGCGCTATTTGCCCAGTATGGAATAGCCGCGTCCCACGAGGCGTTGAACGACGCTGGTCTACTACTACAGAATGGCACCACAATGGACATGAAGGATCCGAAATGTATTGGTGTTGCCGTTGGGTCCGGCATTGGCTCGTTTCAGGATGCATACGACAACTCGGTTGCGTTTAGCACGTTTGGGTACAAAAAGGTGCAGCCGCTCTTTATCCCCAAACTCCTCAACAATATGGCCGCAGGAAACATTTCAATCAAGTACAACTGCAAGGGGCCCTTGCACTCGGTGTCCACGGCGTGTGCCACGGGGCTCCAGGCCATTGGCGACGCCTACAATTTTATCCAGCAGGGGTATGCGGATGTGATGATTTGTGGCGGGACCGAGGCGTCGATCCACCCATTGTCTCTAGCCGGGTTTGCGCGTGCCCGGTCGGTGGTGTCTGGCTTTGAAGACGAGCCAGCAAAGGCAAGCCGGCCCTTTGACGGCCAGCGCGATGGGTTTGTCTTGGCCGAGGGGTGCGGGATTGTTATTTTGGAACGGCTCGACCATGCATTGGCGCGAGGCGTCACTGAAGATGGCATCTACGCCGAGGTGCTTGGGTATGGCATCTCGGGCGACGCACACCACATCACGGCGCCGCGCGAGGACGGCGAGGGGGCGTTTAATGCCATGGACCAGGCACTAAAGAGGAGCAAGGTGGCGGCCTCACAGATCGACTATGTCAACGCCCATGCCACGTCTACTGTCATTGGCGACCGCGCCGAGAATGCCGCCATGTCCCGGTTGTTCAGGCCAGGAACCGCCGTGTCGTCGACCAAATCGTCGATTGGGCACTTGCTAGGCGCCGCCGGGGCCGTAGAGTCGATTTTCACAGTCATGAGCATCAAGGACTCGGTGGTTCCGCCCACGTTGAACTTGGACCTGGCGGGCGGCCACGGAGGCGACGACGCTGGCCAGTTTATCTTTGACTATGTTCCGCATGTGGCTAAAAAGAAGGAGGTGAAATATGCCTTGTGTAACTCGTTCGGGTTTGGCGGGGTGAATAGTTCGCTTTGCTTCGGCAAGGTACACCTCAACACCACAACCGGAAACGGATATGTGAGGAGCAAAGACTAAACAAAGAGAGAGAGAGAGAGATGAGTTTAATTGTCTTTCTTTTTTCTTATTTTATAATGGCGTTATTGATTAAAGTCAATATTTTTTTTTCACACTGTGGATGAGATTTGGCTTATGCTGTGCGGGTGGGCTCGCTTGCCGCGCTCTCTCTCTCTCTCTTGTTGCCAGAGACCGCCTGCAATTTCGCAATTTCAATGCCACAATTATTTTTTCTCGGCTCGGGAAGGAAAGGGCGCAGACATGTGGCAGCAGGTATGCTAAACAGGCACTGGCAAGGGCGGAGGGGTTAATAACCTTCTACCTTGTACGGATATACATACATACATACATACATATATATAAAGGAGCCACCTTCTCCCCCGACCCCTAGTTCCATTGTTTGTGATACTCATCTTAGAGATCCTTTTCTTTTTTCATCCCAGCATCAATACAAGCATATTCAATCATTATACAAGCATCAATACAAGCATCATACAAGCATTATACAAGCATCATGGCTCCCAGCATCCTAAGGAAAAGAGTCAGAACCGAAGAGATCACTGAAGTCATTTTAGATAATGCCACCAAGAAGAGCAGGAAGCAGCCAAAGACACTGCCAAAGGCACAGCCAGTTGAATCACAGCCAAAGGCACAACCAGTTGAATCACAGCCGGTGAAACCCGAGTCGGTGAAAACAGCACCCAAAACACTCACATCCGTCGTTTTTGACCAGCGTCACCAGAGTGTACTTTCCATCGTCGACCTCAAACACCCGTTGAAGATCCAGGCCGAGTACCCCATCCCGGAACTCAACCCGCACGAGATCCTCGTCAAGAACCGTGCTATTGGCTTGAACCCAATCGACTGGAAGGGCAAGCGGTACGGGTTTGGCATCTACCATTTCCCCTGGATCAACGGGCGCGAGTCCAGTGGCGACGTGGTGAAATTGGGGCTGGAGGTGACGGAGGATTTCTCCGTGGGCGATAGGGTCATTGTGAGCTCGACGTCATACCGGGACAACCGCACCAGCACATTCCAGCAGTATACGGCCATTGACAGCAGACTAGTGTGGAAACTCCCCCGCGATTTTTCGTACGAGGATGGCGCCACCATTGGCGTGGGTCTCGTCACGGCTGGAATTTTGCTCTACAATTCGTTTGAGCTCGAGCTCAGCGCCGACGTTAGACACGACGGCCAGACGCTCTTGATCTGGGGCGGGGCCACGGTTGTGGGCATCTACTTGACCCAGTTGGCCAAGGTGTACGGGATGACCGTGATTAGTGTGGCCAGTTTGAACCACAAGGACTATTTAAAGAGTCTTGGCGCCGACTATGTGGTTGATCGACACATGAGCGACGACGAGATTAAAGAGAGAGTGGCGGAAGTGAGTGTTGGTGGTATCGAGTATGGCGTCGACTGTGTGTCCAAGGAGACTTCAGAAAAAGTATTGGACATTCTCGCGTTGAATGCCAGCAAGTTGTCGGGAAACACCAGGCCCCAGTTCTCGGGGATTGTGGGCGTGCCCAAGACGGCGTCTCCGGAAGGCGTCGATATCAAGGAGGTTGTCATCAAGCGGTTCCACGAAGATGTTGCTTTCGGCAACAAGTTTATCAAAACTACTTCTGAATTGTTGCATTCTCGCAAGATCAAGCCAATCAGGTACAAGCAGTACAAGGGCGGCTTGCACATTATCGACAATGCATTGAAGGATCTAGAGATTAAAGGCGCCAAGGGCGAAAAGTATGTTGTGAGTGTATAGATATATTTGACTGCCAGTGATGTTCTTTCTTCATCCCCATCCCTCATCCCGTATGCCTCATCTCTGTTACTTATGTTTCTTCTTCCTCCCCTTATCCCTCATCTCTGCCACCTATGTTGCGCTCTCCCCCTCATCCTCGTCGCTGCTAATGACAAACTGGTCGTCGCTCTTTCTGCTGTGCAACTCGTTCAACTCAACACTAGCGCCACCCCCACTCTCGAGATCGCCGTTGCCCACAACAACGTACTTTGCTTCGTTATACCCGGGAGTCGTTCTGATCCAGGGGATATTGCCCAAAAATGCCCCAACTTTCGCAACCATCAATGCGCGCCTTCTGGCGCCAAAAAGCAACCACATGATAAACGCAAGCAATGCCCCCAATATAAGTAGCCCCGACCACCGATGCGGCTCAATGTTCCACTTCAGCTCGCCGTTGGACTCGGTGCTATTTTCATAGTCAAAGTAGTGGTAATGCACACCCTTTTGCGGCAAGGAAAACTGGGGCCGCGCAGGCACCCCCGCCTGTTCGGCGCCGAAATGGTATAGGTTGGCCGAGGGGGCATGGTAGAACCCGGGGCGTTTCAACAGGGCGGTGCCAGTATAGTTGTTAAACGCCTGCACGTACTCGTCGTTGGCATAAAGAAGCGCGCGGCCCAAGGTCCACGAGAAAGACGACCCGCCAAGCTCCTCCACCAATTGGAGGGTCTGAAACCCTTTATTGTTCTTGCCCACCTTGTCAATGCCAAGCCGGGGGAAACCCAAGCCGAGGTGCAAGAAATTTAGGATCCACGATGACTTGAAACACAATTCAGAAAGCTCGTCTTCGGACAATTGGTCGCGCTCATCCTTTTGCTGGTTCAATTGGAGCAAGGTCAGCCATGGTTTGGAGCACACATCACGGGTTTTTTTGGAAATGACCTTGTAGTCGTAGGTGCTTTTCTGGTCCTCTCTCTTGGTTGCCCTTGTATCACCTCCTCCCATGCCAACACTTGGCGCACCCGCACCCACACCTGCACCCGCACCCGCACCCGCACCCATACCTGCACCCACACCCACACCCGCACCTTCATCATTTTGCGAGAGCAAATCTTCAACGGCATCCCAGTACCCACTAACCCCAATGAAATGGTTCACGTCAAAATCAAACGCCGGGATCAACTCATTCAAAAGACACTCGCTGACATCGTCACCCTCGGAAAACTGCTTGCAGCTCTTTCCCTTGCCCGGCACATCTTTCCCGCCATGCCCAGTTGAGTTTTGCAACACGGGGAACATATCGGTCAAACACTTTTCAAAGTTGGAGTCGCCGATAAAGTCGTACGAATGGTCGTCGAGCACGCGCGACTCGGTGTACCCCTTGGGCAAGCACGCGTCAGTGATGGGCGACCTCGATTTCCCCCAGTACTGGTGGCCCTGGTGCTGCTCTTGATTGTTGGACTCAACCAAGTACTTGGAGTACCGCGTGCGGGCCTGAAACATGCCAAACCCAAGAAACGAGTCGGAATAAACGCTGAAATTGGTAGTTTGAGGCTCCTCATACTTGGTCTGGGGAATGGTGCCCTCTGGGGTATCCTCCTTTTGGGCAGCCCCCAACACGGGCACCTGGTCCAAAACAATGTGGTACAAGTTATTCTGGTGCTCTTCAATCTCGGTGCTATTCGGCTGAAACACCACCTGGGTCGAAGCGCCGCCCATGTCCAACAACCCATACGTGGTGTGGTTCTTGCCGTGCTGGTGCTGCTCCGGGTGGTCAAACGCGCCCATCAAAGAATTGATGGCAAGCCAGCCATAAAGCCCCTCAAAGTCGCCGTCAATGACATTAACGTGGGTGGCACAATCGGGGATGTAAAAGTCCGAATTGGTTTGAAAGTACTGGCACACATTGTCGAGAATCTGCTGCTGTTCCGGCGGGGTCAAGATACGCATCCCCGCGGTGGCGTGGAGAAATATGGGCGTGCGCGAGTGTTGCGACTTGGGGACAATCTTGCTGGCACGCGAAAGCAACTGGGACAAATGGTGCCGGCCAATCTTTTGCGGCGACCGGTTGAAAGACGAGACTCCCGGGATGATCTTCTTGTGCCACTTCTTTTTGGTTGATACTTTGGGAAAGAGTGTTTTTGTGGGGGTGGAGGTGGAGGGGGAGGTGGCAGTGGAAGAGGAAGTGGCAATGGCAGTTTCAGAGTCAGAGTCGGAGTCGGAATCAGAGTCGGAATCAGAGTCTGTGTCTTGCCCATCCTCGTCAGTGGCAGTGAATCCACCAGCGTCATGTTTCACTAGCCTTTTCGCCTCGTTCAAGTCGATGCCCTTTTCAAGCGCCCCTGTTGGATTGAGCCAGTTGTACACGTATACCCTTGACCCTTTGCTCCCAGCGTCAATAATGACAATGTAGTCGTAGGGGACGCCATCGGGGGAAAAGGTTGGCCCTGCTTTTAGCTTCTTACCCCCTCCCTTTCTCTTTTTGAGGAGCCGTGGAAGTAGTTGACTCATGTGTGTGTCTGTCTGTGTGGTTGTTGGTTAAGTGGCTTGTGACTTGAAAAAAAAAAAATGTGCGAGTTCGC